>VYZV01021596.1:693844-743127 GCA_013401275.1 Pandion haliaetus | reverse complement strand
GGGGGGGGGCGGCGGGGTTGTTCCTCATGAGGTGCAGCAGCTCTGGTCATAGTTTGGAAGGGGAGGGGGAAAGAGGCATTACCCCTGGCCCCTTGGTTAGACCAAGGCAGCGCGTTGGCTCCTCGGGCTTGGCAAGACTGGTGCTCTGGGTCCATGCTAGCGAGGCAGTTCTGGGTTTTGTGGCATTCTCCGTGCGGCAGCTTAGCTCTGATCCAGTTGCACCAGAAGAGCACGGCTAAGTTACAGTCTGCACCCAGTGGGTTTGCACCTTCATTGAACAGTGTCAGCCCTGTGTCTGGGAAGCTGTACCCACATAGTGCACCCTGCTTAAACCGTAAGTTCATGCAGGACCCTGAAATGCTGACATACCTCAGCTGTGGAATATTCTGTAATTATATTTCATAGCATATCTGCTGGTAGTTGGAAAAAAAACAAATTTTATGTGAGTCTATTGTGTAGGTGCCTCTAGAGTTCAGTTCTAGACTACACAAATCTTGCTGTTCTTGATTTAATGCCTAGTGAGGACATGCCTCTCTCCGTTACAGCAGTCTTCATAAAACTGTAGTTGTAAGGTGTGTTATGAAAAGTATTTGCCATTTATTTGGAGGGCCTTCATTGTGAACGTGTGGTAGAAGCTCTCACTTAGAAGTAATGGGGCTGGTTTGTGAAGGAACACGAAGGGAAGGGAGATAAATACATGTGTGAAATAATATTCATGTAAAGTGGCAGTGAGCTTTTCACAGTCCATTTTCATTCCACCTTTACAATAAAGCTCCAAGAACATGAAACAACCCAGATTGTTGAGACTTTTTTTACCTGGTGGTACCAAAAAAGAGCAGCAACATCTTTACGCTTGTGGCTTTTATTGCATGAACAACAGCTGAAGCGAAACGAAGAGAGTTGTGTCATGAGGTGTGACCTTTAGGGCCATGCCAGGAGCCTGTGAAATAATACCATTTCCTTGCTGTAAAAATCTCAGCAAATTGACAAGCATCAGAGCAATTTACTCTTAATATGAAATTCACCTTTGCCCTAAGCACTTTTCACATTTGAGGCTTAGTACAGGTTGATTAAAGGCAAAACAGCAAAGGATTTTGGAAATGTCAGGACCTTTCTGGTGTTCACCCAAGCACACTTGTCTCATTTTGTTACTCGGTTAAGATGGGCAGGAGGTGTCCTGCTGCTCAGGGCACTCCCGTCCTCTCCCCTGCACCCTCCCAGGCAGTTCAGCCGCACTCTATGGCAGCTGCAGTTTTATTCCAGTTTGCCCAGCAGCAGGGAGGGCTGTTGCCTTTGCTGTCAACTCAGCCCCTCCTCAACTCTGGAGCCAGGGTGAGCAGAGTTAGGGGAAGCACTGTCACGGTGCTTGCTCCCTGTCAGGAGGGTACTGCCTCCCAAATCTCTCTGCTCCCTTCAGCCCTCGGACACTTCTTCTTGCTTGGGACCACCAGCACCCCTGCCTGGGAGTTTTCCCTCTGATGTTCCCTGCTTCCTTACAGCCACCCAAGCTGCAGGCTCTGCCCGCTGCGTGGGCAGCAATTAGAACTGGCAGCTCTCTGCTGTATTCACCTCTGCGTGGTGCTGCCTTCCAGATGATGTCCTTGCTCTGCTCCTGCCCCAGCACTGCTGAGATAACGCTTCCGACTCCGGCAGCCTCCAGTCCTGACTGTCCCAAAGTCACCGGGATGGCTTTAGGCGTGCCCATACCACGCAGCAATGCCCTACACCTGGGAAAAAGAGCTGTCGGGGAGCCATCTCCTCTGGTGCGGGTGCTTCCCAAACAGAGTCCAGCAGAGGACCATGAAGATGATGAAGGGACTGGAGCATCTGTCGTGTGAGGAGAGGCTGAGAGAGCCGGGACTGCTCAGCCTGCAGCAGGGAAGGCTCAGGGAAGAACTTTCCAATGTGTATAAATACCTGATGGGAGGGAATGAAGAGGAGGAGCCCGGGCTCTTCCCAGTGGTGCCTACCAACAGGACAAGAGGCAATGGGCACAAATGAAAAAAACATGGAATTCAATCTGAATACAATAATTTTATTTATTTATTATTGGTTTTTTACTGTGAGGGTGGTCAAACACTGGAACAGGTTGCCTAGACAGGTTATGGAGTGTCCATCTGTGGAGATACTCAACACCCAACTGGACATGATCCTGGACAATGTGCTCTAGCTGACCCTGCTTGAGCAGCGGGGGTGGAGTAGATGATCTCCAGAGGTGACTTCCAACCTCAACCTTTTTATGATTCTGTAGTTTGCATGTCCCAGCTATGACTGAGCCTCTCATATTCCCACTTCACTCTAAACCTTACAGATTTTGGTCACACCGCCAAAAATGCCTGGTTTTAGTAGGGATTTGGCTTGTCATTTTTTGCGGTGAAACCTGAGTGTTGGCAGAAAGGGGGCTGTTTCAGAGTCAGCCTGAAGGATGGTTCTCGGCAGGAGTGTATCTATGGGACACTGACCAGAGGTATGAAGCAAGGAACCCAGGTGGAGTGTAGGGGATGGAGAGGAAGAATTGACTGGGTGAAGTAAAGTACCCATTAACCATCACCCTAAACCCCAAACATGCAGATTACCTCATGTCACATTCTGCAGTGGCCATGCAGTGAATTTAGAGGAAAACAGGCTTTTTCATCTCCTGATTTTCACTGACAATGCAAGGTGTCTGCCCTGTGAGGGGGTGGTTTTGGGAAAGATTAGATACAACGTTCAGAGGTTTCAGCATTTTGTCAACATAATGATAGCACTGCACTCCACTTGGCCAATGATCTGTCCTCACTGGAGCCCTCAGATCCTCCCAGAGTATCATTGTCTGTGAAGTTCATTAATGTGTAATTTGCTCCCTCCTCCTCCTCATTAATAACCACGTCAAATAAGAATAGTCTTAACAATCCTGTCTGTGGGGAACTTTTCTTTTAATGAGAGTAATTCAGGCTTCTTACTCAGACATAAATATGGTATCCCCTAGGTTTTCCCACGTAGCTCCCCCCGCCCCGTTACTATGGCTTCATGATTTTGTTGGTCTTTAGAGGCTTACATGTCAAATTGACGTGGGCACCCCAAAACTGAGACACCTGTATGGCTTCTTTTTCAGCTTTTCTGAAATAATTGTTCCATATATGTTCAGCCCCTTTCTATCTATATGTAACGATGACCCACAGCATTCAAAGCACTAGATATATGTAAATGCAAAGGGATAACCCTAAGGTAAGTTCCTCTCTAAAAAAAGTTAAATCTGATATCTTAGAGCTAAAAACTCATTCTGGTTCATTGGCATTGTGTTTCTGGATTTGTTGTATTCATTTGTAATAGATTCTGACAGGGCTGTTAATTTTGCCTTGGAAACACCAGTAATAGTTTGAAAAAAAGACCTTAAAAGAACTTTTGATGTTCCCACCTTTTAGGTGGGGATTTCTCACCCATTCAAAGGGTGGCCACACAAATGGTTGATTCAGCACTTAGCACAGCTGAGATCTAAAGAAGACCTGTTCCTGACGGAGGAAGTTTCAGCTCCTCCATCAGTGGATGTTGTGATTAAGCTGTGAAACTCCTTAGCCCAGGCTGCTGTGGATGCCAGAAGATCAAGAGGGTTCAAGTGAAGGCTCGACAGGTACACAGAAGGAAAGTCCACTGAGGTTTATCTAATGCAAAGAGGAAACACCTCTGGCTCTGGAATGTCCCGAGAGACAAATCGTTCAAAGCTGATATCTGGAGGAAATACTTACCCTCTCTTCTTATACTCCTGCCTAGGCATCAGCTTTTGGCCACAGCAGGAGATGGGATTCGGGGGAAAAAGGACATTTGCTTTCTTGTTGCACAGCCACTTTTGTGATCTCGCACTTCATCAGGTTCCCATCCCCTCCTGACCTCTATCCCCTTCTGTCACAGGAGGTTTCCACCACATCAGCTGAGCTGCATGCTAAATGGTGAACGACTGAGCTCTGACTGAGGCAATGAGAATGGCAGCTGCAGGAAGAGGTGGTGGAAACCTCTTCCATAAAAGGGTTATGGTTCATAAAAAGTTACTATTAAACAAGCCTAGGGCTAAAGGAGGGTCCCTCCTATAGGATGGAAACAAAGCAGAGGTTCTCTTGCTCTCTTAGTTTCATCTGATCCACAGCAAGATGACAGGAGCCGTCAGAGGGGTTGATGGTACCTGCCAGAATGCTTGCCTTTGCTGGCCTCCTGTTACGGAAAATGAAGATTTTTCCAACCACACTAATCAGCTGCACGTTGCAGCTGCCTTACCCCATAATACTATGCAAAGGTAGCATATGGCTCATTACAATATACCCTGACTAAGTGTTCAGCCAAACAATCCACCAAGGCATTTTTGCTTCTCTGATGTGCCGTTTGCGCTTTTTACAAACAAAGCAACAAACAAGTCCTTTGGAGGCACTTTTCAATTTTAGATGAGGCTTGGGGATGCTGAATTTCTGGCTGTACTGTGAATGATGTTACAAGCTGATTCCCTATGCCTTGCTAGATGGACAGTTGTCTGTTGCAAACCAGCTCCAGTTCAGGTTCCAGAGAGATCTAAGCTTCCTCACGAAGCACGTCGGTTGTCAGATACACATCATGTATCTCTGACAGTGGATAGTTGCTCTCAAGATGTCTCCCCTGGTCACGTCCCAAGGTGCACATCTGCATCCAACACCCTTCTTGGCCAACAGCCTCTGTAACTACTGTACTGGTCCTGCTCGGTTTCCCATCAGTTAGACATTATCTGCAGTGTCCACTCTGGGGTGGGAGCTCTGCTTTCACCACAAACACCTTCAGGGGGTTCAGGGTGAGCAAAGGAGTTTATGAACCACACTTTTGTGCTTAAACATACTAAAAAGTTAGACATAAAGAAAAAGAAAACCAATGCAGTTATAAGAGACAGGATTGGCCATTGTGGTCTCCCAGCAGTGACTGAGACACAGATAACAGTGTTGAATATAAAGGTGAGTGCTTGTGTCTCAAACTGGTTCTCTTGAACAGTTGTGCCACGCTGCCTTTGAGAGAACCCATGTGTTCTGCCTAGGCTCTTTTCTTTCCAAGCAGTCATCATTTGGCTGGAGTACTGCTCATAATCTTGACATTTATACCCTTCATTCTCTGCCTTATCACCAGTGTACAGAAGGCTTGTTTGGACCACATCTCTCACTCTGGAGACTGCCGAAGATCCCACAGAAGTACACAGAAGCACTTACAGGTGGTTTGTCTGGCAGAAGCAACAGCACTCTGGATCTGGAGGCAGAGAGGGCACTTGGCAGGTTGTAGCTTCCTCACAATGCCCTCAAAACTCAAAAAGCCCTTAACAAGGACAACCGCATGGATTTCAGCAGCTATTCCTACCCCAGGTGTGCCACGTAGTGCAGTACTGGTATTCCGCCCAGTGTGTTTGCCCCCCATCAAGTTTCTTAATCACTGCTGCTGCAGGTTATCACAGGGGTAACATGTCCTTCTACAGCAACTCCGAACTGCAAAGTAAGGCTTTTGGTCCTGTCCTGCCCTTGCAGAAAGGTAACTTAGGAAAACCCCTCAGAAATGAAGGTGTAAAGACAGCCAGACATCAGACAGGTGCTGCTGAGTGTCAGGTAGAAGCTCACAGTCAAAATTAGCAGAAGTTTGAAGACCTAAGAGCACTATGGCAGGAACATGCAAAGTCTCATGAGGCCCTACTTGTCTGACCTGACGGGTTGGCACAGGCTGTGCTATATGCATTGCCAGGCACTGGCTGGCACTGGCTCAGGGCTATCCAAAGTATGATCTACTGAACTGTGTAGACATACCTTAGGCTTCCGCACAAAAAAGACAAAGCATCCATGGTTGATGGGATTCTGCATTTTTAGCTCTGGACATGGGAGGTAGTGTATACTTATTATGTCAATAATTAGGATGCCACAGAGAGGTTTTCTATAGGTAGTAGTAGGGCATTTCTCCAGCAAACAGGTTTGCACCCTGGGGGAGTTCCCAAGACACAAAGGTCTTGGGGACTTCATTTCTCTAAAGATCGTAGTTCTCAAAGTGATCTTGGGATCCTGTAGGAGCATCAACAAAGGATGTCTGCAAGGGAGGACCCTCACTTAGTAATAGCAGGAATGGACAGTGCACACAGGGTTTCACTGCAAAGGACGCTTTTGAAGCTTGTGCAGAAAGGCAGTGGAAAAGGAGAATTTCAGGTGCTTCCCATTACCCAAGGGAACAGGAGGTTTCAAGTCATCCTTTTGTTCAGACATTCCAGTTGATATGTGGGGAAAAGAAAGACACCAAACCCCTTACCCAGCATAGCATCCCAGAGAAACAGCTGGCTTTGCCCTGCAGCTCCTGGACACCTACAGTCAGAAGGGTCTCTCAGCCATCCACAATACTAGTTTTTATTTTCCCAAGTTGATTGTTGCCTCAGAAATTTAGAGTCTGGTGCAAGACATGAGTCAATGAGCAAAATGAGGGACAGTGAAACAGGGAGACAGTCACGTGAATCCAAATGAATACACCAGTTAGCTGGATGCAGAAAACATGGAGACAATGGGTTTTGCCACTGGGGTAAATGGTACAGTATAAATGAGATAAATACACTGGCAGTGAACTGCCCGTTACAGCTAATATGTACTGGCAGATTTCCATAGGCACTCAGGTAGAAAGAGGCCCTGAGGAAGGCTTTCAAATGGAGAGGATTTGGATTATATGGGGTTTCTCCAGCAAAGGCGATGGTAGGGGCTGTTACATATCCTGGATGTGAAAGTGCAGATGGTGTGATAGCTGATATTACAGTGTCCTGACAGCAGGAAAGATGCTTGACTGCCTATATGCTATGGACCTCAGGAAGCCTGGAGGTCTCAGCTGGGACCTTCCCATACATTTGGTTCAGGACAACCTGCAAACCACTGCAAGAGGATGGACATCCAGCTGGGGTCAAAACATTCAGCTGGCTGTACAAAGAAACAACATGGCTACATCTGAATTTTGGAGAAGGTCAGAGCTGTACCAAGGCCGGCTGTCCCAGTGCTCACAGTCTGAACATTAGTAGCTGTTTGGTGAGCCTGGGAAGGAAACACTTCGGTCTCACCTCTTTTTTACTATCAGTTGAAACCAGCTTTGACACAAGCTTAAATCACCCAGACACGAAAGTTGAGCATAACCATGGAAGTAATCCCTAAAATAGGGTTTTGCAACTCAGCTGGGCAGGATTAGCGTCCTTTTTTTGTACAGGGCACAGTTTCTCATGTTCCTGCTCAGCATCCTCAGCAATCCGTACTTCTGGAAAAAGAACTGGGTGGGAGGAAAGCAAAGCGTGCTCCTCTGAGGTGGTGGTGAGGATCCCCCCGAGCCCCAATGCTTGCCTGACGCAGACAGAACAAGAGCGGGAGGCCGCAGTCCTCCCTCCAGCAAAAGAACCGCGCAGAGGAACCGAGGAAGATGCCTAAATCACTTTTCAGGACGGGAGAAAAAACCATAAATAAATAAACAAACGGCTGTGTTTGGTTCTTTTCCGCGCTGGGAACAAAGAGTGCCTGCGGCGCCGGCCGGGGCCAGCAGGGANGGCTCTCTCCGCGGCGCCGAGGCCGGGGCCTGGGCCTGGCTCTCTCCGCGGCGCCGAGGCGGCGAGGCCGGGGCCTGGGCCTGGCTCTCTCCGCGGGGCTGAGGCGGCGAGGCCGGGGCCTAGGCCTGGCTCTCTTCGTGGGGCCGTGGCGGCGTGGCCGGGGCCTGGGCCTGACTCTCTCCGCGGGGCCGGCAGCAGGACCCAGCCCCCGGCCTTGTGGTGGTGGGGAAGACGGTTACAAGTGTCAATCACCCCATAGCGCTGCGGTAGGTTTTCTCCCTCAGCCAGCACGTTTTCTGCATGTGCTTGAGTTCAGCCCTGAACTTTGGAAAATGCGTCGGAGGGCAAGGAGGAACTCCAGTCCGCTGTGCGTTTTATTTCATCACTGCAAATTAGTTTGGCAGCCACGCGAGCATCGGTTGCAAACTGATTACACAGAGCGGCATTGAAGCATCAGTCTTCTTGGTGCGTCTGCTGAAGCAGGAGTCGAGCTGGGCATTGCAACAACTTGCATGTCTTGCTGCTTAACTATGCTATTTAAATATGACCACACTGGCATGTCTGAAATCTGGGTTTGAATGCTGTAGCCTGGATTAATCTTTGTCAGAATACGAAGGCAGTCTCATCAGATGTTTCTGGCAAAAGATAGGCAAATTTGCCATTCAGACTTGTAAAATCTATCCCTTAATTGCTGTTACTATCAATCATTGTGCCTGTCGCTGTACTACGCTATACAGGCATGGAGCTATAATATACAATGAAAGCCAAAAAACATTTTTCTACCAGAGGTGAGAGAAGCAGCTGCTCTTAGAAGATTGACTTACTCAACATGTCAATGCTAAGTACCGAGCTTACCAGCATGTTGGTCACTTGGCCATGATGGTCACATTTTCCAGACTGCTGGGGAGTATTAAATTGCCGTAACAGGTACAGAATAGCTGCAAAATTTGTTTATGATGGCAAAACCTGGGAGAGGGGCAGAGGGAGAATGTGGCGATTTCAAGTCTGAATCACACAGTTGAATTCCTGGAGGTAAATGCACGTGGCAGATTTATACCTGTTTAAGCCCATAACACAGAAGCAAATTTGTCTTAAGTTAGCTTAGGCTGAATGGGGGAAATCCCTCCTGAAAACTGAAATGGTAGAGCCCAAGTCTTGTGCAGCAGATTCAAAGGCTTTTTGGAAAATCTGGATGATGCTGAAATCTGAGAGTCACCTTTGTCCTCCAAGAGGAGAAGGATGTCTCCTCATTAAAAATACATGCTCTTTTGGTACAATGATTTCTAGAAGGATTTAAAATACATTCAGCAAGAGGCAACCAAATTTCTGGTCTTTCTGGATTTGTATGATAAAGGAAAGTAACATCTTAATTCAGCCAGGGTAGGCTATCTGACCTTGAAATGAGTTCATTCTAGGACCTACCTAGTCCTATTAACCCTTACCAGTACCATTAGTATGCAGTTCATATCTACAGACTTCTCAGTGCTTCTGCTCCATTTCCTCCTTCTGGGAGCTCTGGATTTTGAGAATAGTCCATCTAATCAAGTTTGCTTTCCCAGTCTAATTCTTTCTAATAGTAGCAAGCAGGAAGAGAAGGTAGGATACACATTCCTCCCCCCAAAAAACTGGACATCCACAAGCTGTGCTTGTCAGCTGGCCCCAGACCCTTCCTGGGATCACTCTGCCCACCCACCCCCAGGCCCATCTCCAGGAGACCTGTGCGGAACCAAGGGAAGAAGTTTCCTGAGTAGGAGACCATTCACACAAGTGGCTCTATTGGATTCTGGTGACAAGCAACATCAGTAGGAACCAACATCAACTCCAGGCCCCAGCAGGCAGCAGCAATAGAGTACTTCCCTTCTGCTGTTTCCACTACTGTCACTCGGGGCCTGAGGCCTCCTCTTGGAGACTAGGTTCATTCTTCATCACTTAGCTCCTCGTTGACTCAAACTGCCAAAGAGGACATCTGGTAGCAAAGGGAGCTGGTGCTTTTTCTGAGGCGGAAAGATAGTATCTTTATTAGCAGCTGCATTTAGACTTCTAACTAATTTCATCTAGGCCACTGAACAGTTGGAGGATGACAGCAACTCCACTGAGTTTTGAGGGTACAAGTGCACCTAAAGGCTTCAGCTGGATTAACATGTTTGGCTACTGTGTGACAGATCTGCCATCGGGTATGAATTCAGGGATGGCATTCTAAGAGGAGCTGGCATTTTTGATCGGTTCATTGGTCATGACACCCGAGGCAGGAGTTTGCATAAGTCTCAGACCCTATTTCCAACGCCTTTAATGATTGCAGTCACTGAAGTGAGTTGTGTTGAGGGGGCAGAGGCTCCATTAGGAGGGATAAAGGAAGCACAAGTGTGAACAACTGCGTTACTCTTCACTGGGGCTGGGATATCCATCCTAACCCCAGGGTGGGCAAGAGAAAGGGCTCCAAGCTTCTCAGCAGAGATTAACTTCCTCACTGCCTCATAGTTTATTTTTAAAATCCTTATGTGTGGGTATTGGGAACTGAATCCCACCCTAGATTACCAGATCTCCCAAGGGGTAGAGTAGAGCAAGAATTCAGAAATCAGTGTAGGAGGCTTAGGGAAATGGAGGCCTTGAGCAAGAATGATTTACGAGATGCACAGGGAGTCAACAACAGTGCTGGAAGATGTTGAGTTATTTTTCCACATGTAGCTGTGGACTACCACTACCCCTGGTCTTGTTGCAAAGTGAGAGAGTGTAGTGAACAGAGAAACAAATATGATATTTGATGAGGAAGGACCAGAGCACAGCATGGTCTGGGCTAGCAACCTTCCTGCAGGGAGGGGGCCAATGGTAGAAAACTCCCAATAAGGATAGACACAGTAGGACAACAGAGATCTAGGAGGATAAAATAAGGTCTCTAGAGGGATTTGGATTTTAAATAATTTGTGAGATGCACAGGAAGCCAGAAGGGTTTTAAACAGGGATTGCAGGGACAAGCTCATTGCTCAAGCAAAGAGAATCCTGATCTGGTTGATGCCTCAGATACAAGCCACATTTTTTATACTGAGTGGAAAAAGAAACTTGTCTTCTCAGGCTTGACTTGCTTTGCTTCCCATTTAATGTGTTTGTGGAGCTGAAAGAGATGCATGGGACATGAACAGAGCATGGTGCAGTGATGCTAACACACCATAGCATCTCCAGTACCATGAATCAAGTATCTTTGCATGGCACACTGTGGACCTACCAGCTCATTCAAAACCAACTTACAACTCTTAAACTTGACATTCACTTGTATAGCAGACTCAGCCGTTCTGGTCTTGCTGAGAGGGACTTTGCTTGTTATTTCTTCACTGGACATTTTTTCCTAGTCAAAAACTCCCTGTCAGTTCAGTGTTACATGGTGTTACAGTAGTGGGAGAGGGAAAGCTACCAATATTTGCTTTCTGTACAAAGAACAATAATGTTGGAAGCACTAATGAAGAGTACGAAGGGTGTTTTCATAGAAAACATGTTGCCTACGTTTCATCTGAGAATGTGAAAAAAAACTGTGGTTGCCAGCTCTAAACATGACAGGTTGCTGCCAAAACAGAAGCATTGCCAATAAAAGCAAGGGAAGATTTGCTAAGAATACAGACAGAGCTGTCTTTGCTCCTCATGAGTAGAGAATAGTTAGGAAGGGATTAGTCCACAGTGCCACTTAGAACAACTTTATCATACATGCCATATGGACTGCAACCCAAACTTGTCTATAGTTTAATATTTGCTAATAAAGAAAGAAGCAGAAAGAAGTGAAAAAATTGCATATATGTCTATGTAGACTGAAAGGGGAAAAGTCAAAATGGAAATGGAGAGGGTTTTTTTGGCAGGGGTGCACTGCTAGACTTACAAACAAACAGTCAAGAGGTGAGATGCCCAGGTTTGACCGTGGGGAGGAGAGAAGAACTAGCCATCAGCCAGCATGCATGATACAGCTCCTGGGGAAGGGAACGCAACACTTGAGGTAGAACTGAACAGCCTCTTCTTCAAAACCTGCTGTGATTTTCATAGTCTGAGCAGAGTCCCATGTTCCCCTCTGGCATGTTCTGGCCCATCTTGACCACTAATTAAGTTATATTCCTAATACAGAAAGAGGAACCACACTCTAATTCAGATGGGGATCTAGTTCTTCAGCTATTTGAAAGTCAATGAGACTTGTGTATTGAGAGCTGTGATCAAATCCAGGTCAGTCCTATGCAAAAACCGCAGCACCTGAGGAAGTCAGTTCCTAGGTTTTAGGTTGGGGATCAAGATTTCCCTAAACCAGGAAAAGCTGGGGCCAAATTTGGATAGTCTAAGGTATTTTTACTCCACATGCCAGAATGTACCTGCTGCCACCCCATTCATCCATCATTATTGCCTCTAAGCAAGATTGTTTTAAGTATACACTCATTAATTGCCGATTTCTTTGGAGTTCCAGTTGGGCTCATTGAATGAGTTTATATTCCATTGCCAGTTATCTGTAAAATAAAACGTAACAGCTACACAGACACCAAAGGAGGGGGAAGGCAGAAATGGAAGAGAGAATAGTCAAGGGAGCTTTTTAGATTCAATTAAAAGAAGTTTGCCCTTAATTCATGCTATACCAAATCTATATGAGGCTTTGGGATTTTTTGGGATCAAAAAGTTTCTTGAAGTGATTTAATTTGCACTTTGAAGTTTGGCCCGTTTCACATCAACTGAATATCTTGACCCCATGGTCAGTACTTCCTAAAATATACGTGTCTACCTAATGTCAATCTCAGATTATCCAAGCAGCACCATACAAGCTGTTTCACCCTGTGCCTCCATTCCCCTTCCCACCCCACGCCAAAAAAAAAAAAAAAAAAAAAAGGGAATAGATTATTCTTCTTGCCTACATGCTAGGATTTTCCAGAACCTGCATATTTCCTTATTTTGCCACTGATCCAAAACCCGCTTAAGGTCATTGCAAAGATTTCAACTGATTTCCCTGAGCTTTACCTTAGTTAATAAATATACTCTGAAGTCTCTGGACAAATAGCACTATAGAAAGGCACTGTTAGTATTAGTGCATCTTATGCTGTCTTCAGCCAGTTCTGTGGGAATATTGCCAGCCGAAGAAGACAGACCGAGTGAAAGCCAAGTGTCAAGCTCCAGATTTCACCCATTGTATTCTAAAACAACTGACTTGTAATGCAAATTGTTCTGCTTTGTTAGGAATGAAGTGTAGCAACTCACCAGAAGTGTTTATTCCCAGGGACATTTCTTGATAGGCAAGACGCATTGCACCCAGGCAGGAAGATCTAGCTTTTTGTTACATCCTAGGCTGTGCAAGCCCAAAGAGAGCTTCCCTAGTGAGCAGAACTATCCTTATTTCTTAAGTAGAGAAGAGGCAACGACAGTTTAAAGCCAAGCTCCTGGCAGACAACAGGAAACCTCCCATTAGCCTCAGAAGTGCTCAACTTTATCCAAAGAATTGGTAGCATAAGCAGGGAACTGACCAAAACCCCACCTGAGCAACAGTAGCTCTGCAGATCGGCCCCATGACTCTGCTCTGTCTTTTAGCGTTGTCTAAACTCCTTGCATTCGTTTAGTCGCGTTGATGAATGGTTGTCGGCTTTGGCCATTTGTCAGTGCTGGGAAACAGTGTGGAGGCAATTCTGGCCTTTTAGGTCCCATTTGGTTTGACACTGAGCTGCTGAGGTCTGTTTAGCGCTTAAGACCTTGACAGGAATTTTTCTGTGGTGAAGATCCAGCGCTAGTTAATACTGGAAAAGAATCCTGCCAGACAGAGAAATCCTGCAATATTTCCTCAGTGTCTCCTAGGCTATAAGGGTTTACCTCTTAACAAGATCACTGATATGAACAAATGCACCCTGACCTGAAAATTCTCAGCATTTTGATCAGTGTATTAACACACAACACTTGAATTGTCAAAATTATTTGCACCTCCAAACACGTTCCTTTTGCCAGGCAGTTGGAAGGAGTGTGTTGAATATCTAAACAAAGGCACTTGAGCTATGTGTGAGACTGAGCTAGCTCTGTGGATCATACATCCTGTAATGTTGCTTGTCAAAGCAGGACAGAGGTAGCAGTCCCTGAGTCTGAATTGCCACTCTGGAGTCACACCAGCCATGACAGAAGTTTCTTTCTGGCCTAGAAGAGGTGCCACATGCAGAGAATCCCCTGGAAGCTTTCAGTGGTGCCGCTCAAATGGGTAACAATAATTCGTTACTAATTCATTAGCGGGGCTGTTGACTCCTTCCACCAGCGGATAACTGGGATATCAGGGATCAAAGACATTGCTTCCAGCAGGAGGGATTTGCACACACATCTGCTTGGCACTAACAAAGTAACTGCTAAACAAAGTGGAGACTCCAGCCTTTGAAACCTATCCATCTGTGGTTTGGGGCTCAGCATTGAGTTTCTTGGGCCTCATTTGCAGTGATTTTGAAGATCCAACAAAAGGCATCTTCTCTGATGTAGCAGTCTGTGTCAAAGCAGGGAGGAAATATTGGGGGAACTGGTAAGTCAGTGTACACATGTGTATTTTAATGCTGGCTGCCACATCATTGTAGAAAGACATCTTCATCCCTAAGGAGACTTCTCTTATATATGGAGCCCTTTCTGATTCTTACCCAGTGAGCAGGTGGCAATATGGAAGAGGATGCCTGCTTGCTGCCCTGCGAGATCCACAGCAAGAATGAGACTTAATGGAAAGAAAGTAACTTGCAGGAATACTCTATTTCCAGTCTCAAAACCATGTGCCCAAGCCTGCGAGGCAGTGTTTGTGCTTTGGTGCTAACCCTGTTGGTCAAGGAGCACATGGACACAAAAGTTAGAGCTACCCCTTTCAAATCTCACAGGAGGAAAAGGTTAAGTAGTGAGTGAGATACACTTGTTGTGGGTAAACACCCCCACACCCACATGATATAGGGAAGCTTGCAATGTATTTGGGAAGTACAGTGACCCCAGGGAAATTAGGGTTCAGAGAGCTGCTTTTGGGGAAGTTACAATGTATTGGTGCTTATACAAACATAATGCAGAAGAAACATATGCAGAAGAGGAAACACATCCTTAAAGCAACAACAGCAACAAAACTGGCACTGAGACTCACTAAAGATCCCTGCAAGTGATCCCACCTCTGAACTGAGAGAAGTCCAGTTCGTCCAGAAACACAGACCCAGGCTTAGGGAAAGAGTAGCAAGGGCTGCTGAACCGAACCAAAGACAGCATCAAAACAATGGCTACTACAGTAGAACAAATGTATTTGCCAGAGCTAACAGTTTTCATGAAGCAGGAAAGCTGACTGATAAATCATAATCCAGTGCACACCCCACAGAAACAATTCAAGAGACAAGGAGGATAACATACAGGTCACGAGCAGGTGTGGAAGTAGTTGGAGAAACAGCACCATTTCACCTCCCAGTGGGGTATCTTCTGCAGAAGGAAAGCACAGCTGTGTAATGGATGGTAAGGTACCCGACACAGACTTCCAATGAAGAGGATTTCTGTAATGTGATAACAGAGCCAGGGAGATTCACACATGCTAGGCACATCTCTGAAGACTGCCATTCAGCTAGCATTGTAGTAACTCTGCTCTAAGATCAATGACCAATTTGATTTCTGCTGGGCTGCAGCCCCAGCTGCCATGTAATACGAACAAAAATGATAAGCAGGAAAATGAGCTGGGAGAAATACATCCGTGTGCTGATGATATACCTTGGCCAGTGCAGGGCAAATGCAATTCGTAGTAGGAAATGCAATATTCCCTACAAGAAATGGCAACCTATTATGTGCTTGAAACAGTTACACACATCCTGCTCTCAGGAAGGATTCAGAGGAAGCCACAGCCATGCCTTAGAAGAGTCAGGAGCAAAACCAGAACTGTGCGAAGAATTTTGGTATTGATGTGTGCAGTGTACTAAAGCAAGCTTATCTGGGTGCCAACATCTCCCTGAAGGTTATAGGCATGATGACTTCCTTGTCTCTCTGGATCTACCACAACAACATTGGGCCATTTCTCCTGACAACAACCAGAAAACTGACTGCTTTTTATTGCCATGGAGTTGACCAGACAGAACATGCCTAACAGTACCAACATGACACCTGTGTGGGAACAGCATGATAAGGTCTACTCTACAAGGGAGGACAGGCAGGGAGATGAGGGTGACCTCAGCACAGGCAGGGCAGCACCTTCACCAACAGTCTCACAGTACCTGAGCAGGACAGAGCAGTGACAATCCAAGACAAGGTGAAGTGATGGATCACATCAGGGAAGCCGATCAGGAGCAGAAAGAGATGGGATCAGAGCCAGGACTTGGAACAAAGCTGCTTACAACATAGGTCTGGTGTCCAGCCTTGAAAAGCAGCTGGTGAGGCAGGATGAGGCAGAGCTCAGGCTAAACCTGGGCACCTACCCCCTGAGCTTATATGGAGTCCTTGGGCCTATGGGCAGAGGGTGTGTTGGTGGAGAGCCTAATAAAGGCTGGGCAGGGCAATTAAAGTCAATTGGTGCCCTCAGGTCCTAATAGCACTCAGAATTACCCTTTTTAAGTAGTGAGTATTTCAAACTTTCAGTTTGAAAACCTCAGGAAAGAAGGGATGCTATTGCTTAGTTTATGATGTAGGATCATTGTGGAATGCCAGAACTTCCTCACCACGTGTAAGGATGAAAAGGTTATTGTAAATTTTATCCAGCACTATAGCAAAATATTTCAAGAAGGTGAAAGCCCTGACAGGCTAAGGTACAGTCAGATATTGACCCCTTTGTGCCACCTGCGAGACTACTGAAATATAGATTTCTGCTGGCCTTGACTGTCAAGCTGGCAAACAGTGAAGAACAGATCTGCATCTATAGACTTTTTATGACAACATGAAGAGGAAAAGCCAGTGGTGAGATGAGCCCTGGTTGTATAGTGAAAATGAAGTATGCGATCTGCCACAGGCATACCTAGAGTTCATGATCACACACAGCATTAAAATGGTAACTTCTGCAAATGGCCAGACCCTTAGAAACTGAGATACATTAAGGATGTGATGGGAATCCAGGAACTTATGAGGACACATGAATAGATTCTGCTTACACCACTGAGAAGTGTACAAGGCCTCGAGTCGGGCCACACACAGTAGATACATCTACTGTATTTCAAGTGCAAATCTGGGTATACACTTAAAATCAAACTTACCTCATCAGTACACACCTAAGTGGCATCTGCCTTCAGCATGGGCAGCAGGAGACACACTGTTCCCAGCCTGAGGCTGCCACCATGATTCATATGTACCATCACAGTGATACCACATGGACACTGTTGGCCAGATAAGACCTCTGTTTGATCCTTACGGTGCCACACATTACAAGGGTCCCTGGGAATTGTGGGTGGGCCAAGGTTGGAATATCCTTACATCAGTGTGATCAGAGGAGTCACAGGCTGGTGATGTACATGCATGGAGCATGGTGAGAGCAATGCACCACATTGCTTATTTCCCGAAAGCGTGTAGACATAACCAGTGAAGCAGTGTGAGAATAGCCAGGGAGTTGCAAAAACACTTTTGAAGGGAAATCACCTGGAAGGAATCAAACTTGAAATGCTACAATTTCTGGGACTTTTATTTAAGCAATCCTTAAACTAGTGACACTGGAAAAGGTGCCTCTCTGTTTATCTTGTTTTATACGTTCTTCCCTAGCCAGCTGCTGCTGGCCACTGCTGGAGGCAGGACACTGGGCTTGAAGTACATTTAATCTGATCCAGGATGGCCATTCCTGGCAGGTGTGTGAATTGAATGAAGAGTATAGCAACTAGTAACAGAAAAAGACTCTACATAGACTTAAAAAACTCTGTCAATTTCTAGAAAGGGCCATGGGGGCTGTTCACCGTTCAGTGAGAGGATCAAGAAAAGTTACTCAAGCAAGGACTGTGATCAGGAAGTTGACAGTGAGTTTTGCAAGGGCTGACATACCAGACCCAACTTACTCACACAACAGAGCAGAGGCACTGCAAGACATGACTAATTAGCACTAATTGAAAACCTCTGCTCCAGCTGCTGTCCCTTTTGAACATAGCAGTCTTTGGGAAGATAGAGTCAGTAGCGGAGGCCACCAAGCAACAGATGACAAAAGCAAAGGGAGTAGAAACAGATGCATGCCAAGCCAGACCATCACAGGACAACCTCCCCACAGAACAGAATCACCCAGTGTAAAGACTTGGCCAGAAGAGCAACACTTCTTCACCTAAGAAGTAGTCTCCTGCAACCCATGGCAGGAATGATGTGTGGGATGCAGAACTGTTGAAAAGGCTATCAAGATAGACAGGCCACCATTACAGCAAAAGAGTCTGAGACTGTGCTTAGAAGTAGGTCTGCTTCAGCTGTCAAGTAGTCACACAAAGGGTGTGTGGCAGGCAACAATTTGAGCTACAGTGAGATGTAAGTGCATGCTGAGGTAGCTGCAGTTTCAGGACAGAGGGGTAAACACCACCAAAGGCGATGGAAGAGAAGCAGCAGACAGCACACCCAGAGAAACAAGAGCTATGTCCAGAAATGGGAGTGCTTATAAGTAGCCTCTGCCATCAGCTTGCCTGACATAGGAGAGTTGGGAAGAAAAAGCTGTGGGAGCAACAAGGAGGATCAGCAAAATGGATATGGCAAGAGGAAGGAAATTGTGCCCCTGAGAACAGCAACAGTGGAAACAATGGGTAACAGAGGGATTCAAAGTCTGGCAAACTTGAAAGGCAGTAATAAATGTTCTTTCTAGATGGGGCTGTGCCCTGGTAATTGCAGGGTATGAAAAGTCATCGAACAGTCAAAAAAAACCACAGAGCAACAAAAGCAGCTAAAAAGGAGGCAGTAGCAAGCTGCCATGGGCCGTGGAGCAGTGAGTGCAGGCTTTCAGGTGGCTAGAGGATGGAGGATGCCCTAGGAAGTGCCATCCAGCCACACACAGGTACAACGCCTGCTGTAGCCGCAATGCCTCTAAAACAGCTGTTGCCAGTGAAGCAGAGGTCTAGTTTTAGAAACATTGCACTGTTCCTTGCTGTGTGTCCTACTAAGCAGCACATGAAATCATCTCAAAAGCTGTACTCCAGGTTGAATTCAATGCCAGTGGCCCCAGAGAGATTTAAGTCTCTCCTCCTGCCTCAAACTGCATCAGCCCAGGACAGGGCAGGTTTCTAGAAGAACCTCAGGTCCAAACCACACCAGGACCCCTGATTTTCCAATTGAATTGGCTTTTGGGCTGCTGAGGGTGAGCAAAACTGTGCAATAAGACACACTGCAATGCCTGACCCGAAGCCCCTGTCTCCAGTTCTTTCAAAACAAAGAGCATGTAAAAAAGGAGCAGGTTTTAACCAGCCTTGGTTTGCAGCCAACATGGGCACATGGTTAGCTTTAGCAGGACTGGACAGCATATGGCACAGCGACCTGGCTTGTTGTGAATAATGGAGTATAATAAAACCTGTCAAACTGCTATTGGCAGCTAGGGTGAGGGAAAACTCTCTGTGCACAGACAGTTTGAGAAAACCTACTTGTCACTGCCATGCAAAAGATTTTATGGCAGCAAATATACATTCATCCAGTGCGCCTCAGCCTAGGGTGTTTTATCCTCAGTTCCTGAATTTCTACAGGAATCCTGCGCTACTGAGGGGACGGCAAAGTGGGGAATGCTAACAGCTGGGTGGAATAAAAAACAGGTGCATGGGGAGGGGAAGGAGAAGGAAAAGAGCCAAGAAGCAGGTCCAGAAGCAAGAACAGCAGGAGGAGCTAGAAGGGGTGGTAGGAGGACAGAGGAGAGTCATGGCCACCAGCAGGTGTGTTGGCTGGGAAGCACATGAAGGGGCTGCCTTGTGGCCGGGATGGAAGAGGAGGCAATGGTGTGTCCTCAGCCAGCCTAAGGGAGGAGGAGGCAGGATCCTGTTGGAGAGGGCAGCACTGGCTGGCCCTGTGATTGAGGAGGACTCTGTGGGTGATGGAAGGGCTGCATTTTGAGTGCTAAAGCTTGAAGGCAAGGAATCAACAGAGGAGTTTCTTTGTAATCTATCTACCCAGCCAGTGCCAGCAGGGAAATGTGGGATGGGGGAAGAGCAGCTCTTTACCTATGAAAGTTCAGCTGGTGCCTGGCCTCCACGAAATCTCTGCACTGGGGGGGCCATGAGGTGGGCTTGCAAGTGCAACTCTGGCTGACGTGCAGGGGACTCCAAGTCCCAGTTCCACCCCCAGCCTGGGAAGGCTGAGCAGAGCTCTGCCAGAGCAACACAGGTCAGAATTAACCTTGAATTTTCATGTCTGGAGTCATCAGCCTGAGCTTTGATTTTAGGCTGCATCTCTGGACAAAAGCAAGTACCACAAGGCTTAAGGGCAGCTCAGCCTGGGCTTGTTTGTGCCCTGCAACGTTCTTCTCCCTCCGGCCTTGGATTTGGCTGATTTCTGTAGTTGTCCCGCTCCTTGAGAGCATAACAGGGAAGCAGGAGCACTGCTTAGTCATTACATCCTGCCATCTCAAGCATCAGTCTTGTTTTTTTGAAGAAAATACTGGAAGTACCTCCCATACAGCCTCAAATGCCTTAAAACGTTGCTACTGCTGCTTGGGGTGGCTGGTTTGTAATATCAATGGCCTGCCTTAGCTGTGCTAAATGCACTTACATGGGAGCGATAGCAACAATCTGGAATTCAGAAAGTCTACAAACAGGCAGCCCCATTTTAATTAGTTGAGTACAGAGACTAATTAATATGCAAATGAGGAGCTTACCAATATTAATCATCTGTTTTACTAGGCTGCTTTACTACAGAGTTTCTAACGAATTTGCAGATGACGTTTCCATGACATTAAAAATCAGCTAAACACCTATCTGAGAAATACTCTCCACTTAATATAAGGGAAAGAGAGAAAGGGAGAGTGGGGCTTTGTTTTTTTGGAAGGAAAACAGCAATGACTAAAACTAGTTTGTCTTTGGCAAGTGTCGCATAGGCTGAGTCAACCTTTTCCAAACCCTAATTGAAAGCATTTCAGCAAGCTAGACACCAAAAAGCGCTTGGACCAGTAGCCATGCACAAGCATCCATGTGTGTGTGTGCATATCTGCTTGGGAAGCAGGATGATTGACTAAAAAATTGCACGATTGACTAAAAGCATGATTAACTAAAAAATTATTATCTACCTTTGACATCTATCAATAGCTATCAACACTGTGGAACATAACCCCAAGTAAAATCACGCTGGGGTGTATCTTATGTAATTTCCTACCTTTATTCCTGTTACTAATGCCTTAAAACATGGTAACTGAAATCCTGCCCCCGAGCTATGCCGCTCTTTACTCTGCTAGGTTTACATTTTGCACTTTGCTGAGCTTCTAGGTGAGTTTGGCGGAGCTTCTTGTCAAAATAGCTCTCTGATTCTCATACATTACTTCAATGCAACTGCATATGGTTCCCCTCACTGCCCCAGGGAACGCAGAAATCAGATAAAGAATGTTTTCATTTCTAACAAATCCACCAAAGCATTTCTGTACCTCCTGGTTTTCTTTTCATATCCGTTTACCCCCATGTTCCCTCTATTAGAAGCGGAGCCTAAATTCTTGGCGTGGTGTCCCTTTAAATGACTGAAAAAGTGAGAATGAGATTTGCAAATCTCTTCTTGAGTCACAGGTGGGACCAAAAATCCACCAGCAAGATACTTCAAAAAATTAAAGACAACCTTAAAAATGAATCCAAAAACACTGGCTGATCTTCAGTGCCAGTGAATGGAGCTTGGCGGGTGGTTTGGATTAAAGAGGTCCCGGAGGTTGCAGAGCTGGAAAATGGAAATAGCTCAGCAGCACCTGCCATCACTCCTGAGATGGGCTTCCTCCTCCCTCCCAGCTGACCACGTGGAAGATACACATTTCATTTATTCAGAAACAAGACCTGGGCTGAGGCTGCCCTTGCTCTTCATTCACCTGCGCTAAAGTGACAGCCAGGGCATGTTTTCTTCCTGGGCTGGGGATACTGAGACGAGAAGGGCAGCTGAGCCCCATGCTCACTCCCAACATCACCTGAAAAATCTTACTGCTGCAAACCGGTAAGCAGTTTTCCTATAGCTGTCTGCAACATGGAAAATTGCTTTAATGTTAGTTTTTGCATTTAATGCAGGAGCATTGCTCATTCTTCCTCGCAGCACTGTCTCTTCTCATCACTCCTTCCCTGACGCTTTTAGCCCCCAGCCTCAGGAGCTCTTGGGGCAGTGCAGTAGTGCCAGGGGAGCACCAGGGATGGGGGTCACACTGAGGTGCTTGTGGGACTTTGTTGGGGACAGAGGAGGTGCAAAGGAGAAAGGACAGGCTGTGGGTTCATGTCTGGAAGATCTTGGTGTACCTGGGAATAAAGAAGGAAAGCAGAAATGGGGAAGTGAGGACTGTGAGATGTCACGTTAGCATGGGAGGGTCTACAGGCTTTGAATACACCTGGGGAGGAGGGTTTATTGCTGACTGCCCCGCTGTTGTGAGTACATGCGTTCTGATATTCCTCATTGTCCTCGCTAACCCAAATCCAGTTTTTGTGGGAAGAGCTGAGGTGTGCTGTTGAACCAAGGATGCTTCCCTGGGTGTTTCAGCTTGTTCAGAGGGTTTGGGGTATTAGGCAGGTGCGTGGTCTCTCTGCCATACTCCATGCAGTACAAAGGGCTTTGCTTTCTTCTCTTTCTTTTTTCACAATGCTTCTGGGTAAGGCTTCCCTTGTTTGCTCATGTCTCAACATCATTTGGAGAAGGCCCTCTTCCTGATGGCAGGAGCATGCTGGGGGGATTGTGCCCCTCTTCCCCCTCAGCCTACCCTGTCCCACCTTACACAACCCTTCCCCTTTGGTCCAGGCTTTCCCACGCTCCTGTCACAACCCCCACCCTGGACCCCATCCCCATGCTCCCACACACCTCCCACATGCGTTGAAGATCTGAGCCTCATCCCTTTGGATACTTGTGGCACATCCCATCTCCCCAGCTTGTGCTCCCCTCCTCTCCCCACCTTCTGCCTGCAGAGCTAGAAACCACGATCCTGGCACCCACCGAGTCCTGAACCGCAGCTTGGTTCAGGACCAGGAGGCTGGCAACCTCCTCGCGTAGATTAAGGGTCCTCTTCTCCCTGAGCGATGTCTTCCTGCCACCTCTCAGCCTCATCCCCTAGTCACCAAGGTGATAGAAATATCTCCTACAGAATGGCTGAATGGCTTGGGCTCGTCTTCCCCAGATAAATCCAACTTTGAGTGGTCACAGGGAACTGGCAGGCTGCAGTCCCCAGTATCAACATTTTAGAAAGTTGTGAGTGACTGAAAATTGGCGAACGGAACAAAAATGTTTAGCTGGCTTTAGCTGTAGCTGTCGCTAGCGCGACGCCCACATCAGCAGGCAGAAAGAAGGCGAGCGCAAGAGGCGGGGAGGTGCGATACATACAGCCAAGTAGTCTAAGAGGTAAAGAGCTGCCATTTTGCTGATACGAGCAAGCTAAAGTACCCTCAGAATTTAGGATCTGTGAAACAAGCTCTTTCTAAGCTTAAGACTAATAGTAATATTCTCATGGGGGGAAAAAAGACCCCATTGATTGGAGAGATTTTTAACAGGGAAATGTTTTCTCTCAGTATTAGCAAAGCAAATGACACAGTGCTAGAGCTTGGTAATGGAAGGATGAAACTGTGTAGAAACCAAGTGAGGAAAAAACCAGAAAGCGTGTTTTTTCTTCCTTTTTCCAGGGAAAGGTAAGCAGAACTGAATGAGCTTAAAAAAATCAGGCAGGATGTTTCAGGCTATTTTATACAGGAAATTCCCATTGTGTCGTTAGCCAGACTTCTGGGATCATTTTGTTTGGGGATTTTTTTTTTGAGGAAAATCTACAATTTTTAATATGGCTTCATTATTTTTACCACATGTTAAGAGTTTCAGGGGAAAATGAGGAGCAATCTTTTGTTCTTTGGAGGAAGCACAAGGACAGGAGAAAAGACAGAAAGGAAAGAGCAAGTTTGGATAAACAGAAGCAGTAAAGTGTCTCATCTCTGTTACAGAATCCAATAAAAAAACCCCTTGGAATGGTGTCTCCAAACCCTGATGTCCTGTCTCTGTATAATCCCTTCAAAATAGTGTAAACGTCAGTGATTATTAATATATTTTTGGTTGTTTATATGAATCTTGAGGGGGAAAGGAAGCTTCTGCCATTTTAATTCCTTTGTTAATGTCTTTATGAATGCAATTAGCACTTCATTCACGCTTCTTTGTTTCTGGATCCCATTACGATATGGCTTATGCCAACTTCTCTCTCCCAGGAGAGGTGAGGCATCACGCAGCACTCCACTCAGCTGTGTGGCTGAGCACTGACAAACTCAATTTACTGGAGGAGAGCGTGAGATGACACCGTGCAGTCGCCGTTACTGTGATATGGACAAATGGCCTCTTTTGTTCCAAACAAGACATCACCTATCCTGGGGAAATGTGTCTGTACACAGGTAAGTGAAAGAAAAACAAGGTTGATTTATCTGACAAAAAGTAACCTACTGCAGCTGGTCTTAAAACTGAAATATCTAATTATTCAGTCCCATTTTTACTGTTGCACCTTGCCTGCTTACAAGATACCCATTCAGTTGCTTTTCATTTCTAAACATGATGCTAAAGTCATCCCTCTTATAACCCCACCAATCTCTACAGTCCTAAACCAGGGATAGATTTGGCCCCTCAAATTTTTTCCTGTCTGCTCCAAACAGTTTTGAATTGAGCTGAACTCCACAAGCTCCAGCTCCTGAGGCTGCATGGCTGGAAGCCAGACCTTTACATTACCAGGGGCTTGGGCTCACTGGGGTCTGATCCTGACCTCACGGTCCATTGGTGTAATTTAGGAGGAAGCCCAGTGAAATGAGTGGCTTGCAGTGGTGTAAAACTGAAGTCAGAAGGAGCTCAAGCCTGTCAGTCTGTGAGGGCAGCTTTTCAGTGCTACGGGGACATTTATGGGGACTGTAAGCATCAGGTGCATGAGTGCTACAGCACCCATGGGCAGTGAGGAACCTAGGTGTTTCTAAATATCCCACCAGTTACCAGTTCACACCTAAATACTTTTGGAAATCTGGTTCTGAACTTCTCTGAGATGAGGAGCCGAACAGCAGCCCTGATTCAGGAGTGTGCTAACTGCACACAGCCAGGAAAATCCAGAGAGATTTGAGCCTGTTGGAGTCCAGCAATGCTCCCAGCTGGAGGGTGACAAGTTTTTTGCCACCTCCATCAGGGCAGAGGATAGAGGTGGATGCAGTTTACCCACAGGATTGATTCTTTAAAATTACTACAAATATTCCACCAAGGGTAAAGACTTCTCTCCCCAGACAGCAGGATGAAGGCAGTGAAGCCATAAGCTCTTCCCCCTGCCAAAAACTTCTGGGGAAGGGGACTGGGGAAACCTGGTTTACAGTGTTGTAGACCCTTTCTCCCTCTTTTTATGCTGGTCCCATGCACTCTTTGCCTTCCCCAGTGCATCCTGACACACAAAGCACATAAGCAGACATTGAAGTCCAGACGCTCCCCGTGGGCTCCAGATCCCCACTTGCACAGCCCCCACATCCCCAAGGAACCCACTGCCAGGTAAAGGGGATCGTTGTTTCCATCACAAAACAGAAGGGAGGGGAACACTGTGGGCTAAAAGCCCAAGGAAAAGAGACAGGAATTCTTTATCGCTTATTAAATGTGCAATTCAAAACCTGGTGAATAGGGAGATGAAAAGCTCCTGCTGAGAAATGGAGAGAGAAATTGCATTTTGGCCTCGGGGAAACCTGTGCCTATAATATTAAAGATGTGCAAATAAATAAATAAAGGCAATAGCTAGATTTACGTGTCTAATATCCTCGCATGCCGTGATCAATGTCGATATTTTACTTTTTTATGAGGTTCTCCAAAAATCTATGGCCCTTTCCTTTATTAATTGTAGATCCTCGTTGCAAAGGTCTTTCGCATGTCTCCAGCAACTAGGTCTTAGCTGTCAACTCCATTAAATTCTATTATAATATGGCATGACTGAATGCTCCAGTGGGATTGGCCAGCCAGTGTGTATTAATATATTATGGAGCACGCAGAGGCAGGCACCAGCACCTTGCTGCATTCACAAAGATGCTGTTGTGTTTACATTTTTTTTCCTCTCCGTGTTCACGTCTGCTGTTTCAGTGGAAACCGGCTTTACCATAAATTATTCCTTGCAAAAAGAACAATGTAAACTGCGAGGGAGCTTTCCCTGGGACGGGAAGCCAGCGGTCTTCCCTCAAGTGAACACGTTCTCATTCTCTGCCTGGGATGTGTTTGTACGACTTTAATTAGTTTGTGTTTGTACAGTATGAAAATCTAGGAGGCCCGTGGTATTTAACATTAGGGAATATTGAAGAGCAGAGGATTTCCCACCCTGCCGGTTAGAAGCAGCGATGTTACACTGCTGGGAGGGAGCAGAATCAGAATTCAAATAGACGGGATCACAGATTATTTTTTTAAAGTAGGATACACTGAAACATCACCCCTGGCTGCCTACAAATGAAGAAATATTTCTAATCAAGACACTCTTTACTGGGGTGGAGGGAGGTTGTGTGACATTTTTTTCAAAGACTGAGGAGAGGGCTTTTGTAGCACAAATGCCACATCCTTCCACACCAAAAGCTCTGTCTGCTGTCCCTATGGGAGGAAGAAGTACCCGATACGGCTACAAAGCCCATCTTCACAATCCCTTGCTTTTCTCAGAGCTTAAGCAGCCAGCTAGTGCAGAGCTCTGAGCTGGTGAGTTTGAAACAGCCCCCTGCAAGCTGCTCCCCTCTCCAAAGGTGAGGAGAGTCCCTGACACGCCACCCAGCCTCCTCCTGCCACATCACATTTCCTGCTGCATCATCTCACACCCAGCCTCACTCTTCCTTGCAGGTGTGGATGTGGCTGAATCCTTGCACCTCTTGGATATTTGCACCAATTCAGGCTGATGTTTTGCTCCAAGAGTCGGGTTGGGGCTCAGCATGTCTGGCAGTCTTTTAAACCCCTGTAGCATTCAAAGGGATCTGGCAAATCATATGTATGGGTAGTGGAAGACCTGTGCCTTTTTGGGGCAGTGTGTGTAGGGTGTGTAAGATATCACCTGCAGTGACACTGTTTAGACAATTTAATCCCACCCTCAGTGCATATTTGCAGCCTGAAATGAGCAGCTCAGCTTGGGCACCTTCTGCTTTTACTAGGAAGGCAAAAGAGCAAAGCAAGACTACAGGCTTTGACTGAAAATCAGTTTAATTCAGAATTCGGGAAGAAAAAAGGCATGTGAAGGTGTATCCAGCTCTCAAACCATGTGTAGCTCCATGAGATTTCTACTTGTCCAGGGATGCTCTGATCTGATGCATTTCATAGTTAGCAGCAGTAAGTCAGCACTTCTAGGTCTCTGGAGAGCTCTGCTGGGTCACCAGCCTCTCAGCCCATGGCAGCCATGTGCATTGATGCTATTAGCTCCCTTTGCCTGTGTTTACACTTGACGTTTCCAAAGCCCTGTGTGCTACCATGAGCGGGAATGCAGCCAGGGCAGCACCAGCCGCAGCACTACGGCGGACGAGCTTTGATGAGCATTAACGCTGTGGCTGCAGCCAGAAGACAGAAGAGGTAACCTGACTGCCTTCTGGGGGCCATGCTGAGGTCAAATCAAAGACTAATTCATGTCTGCCTAGCCAGAACATGTCTGGCAGGGAACCAGGCAGGGCTCTGTGTACCACCAGGAGTGCCTGCGTGGTGCACTGTAGGCAAACTTTGTGAAATTCCTGGATTATTTTGGGGTGGCTGCCACAATGATATTGCCTGAAATGCAGCATCATCATCCTCCTCCTCCTCCCCCGATTCATGCAGGTTCATATTCTGCACTGCACGGTTTCAGTTCCTGTGCTCCTGACACACTAATTGCCATGGTCGGAGATGTTGCCATGCCCAACTCAATCTGCTTTTAAAGACAAAAAACTCACCTAATTCCATAATTCATCCTTAGCATCACACTCCACTTGCTTCCAAACAGGAATCATAGACAGATTGATTGATCTGTCACAATGAGGGCTAAAGATGGTCTAGTGTTAGGGGCTGAGGCCAGGAAGAAAAAGATGCTGCTCATACTAATAGGTCGCAATTCTTTTCCCAGAGGATACTGTTGCCTTTAGCCAATTCAAGAGACTAACCATCCAATTTAGAAGAATAAAAATAATCATTATGGTTACAACAGTGACCAGGGGGAAAAAAAAAAAAGGTAGAAAAATCAAGCCTTTCAGAGAAGCGAAAGGGGAAAGGGGAGCTTCTCCTGCTTTCCCAAAGATGTGCTTCACCTTTGTGCTTGTGCCACGCAGAGGGGTAAGCAAGTCTGCTTTGTTCCTTCTGAAGCCAAGTCAAGGGGTAACAGTGTAAAACAGAAGCATGGGCTACGTTTTCCTAGATCTGAGGAAGATGTAAATGCATAAAATGTGGTGGAAGAGGTTTGATTTTTTTTCTTTCTTTCTTTTTTTTTTTATTATTTCTCTCAGGAATGGTCTGACAGCCCCAGGCTGGAGTATGCATCTCTCCCAACTACTCTGTCACCCGGGTAACCATGGAGACCATGACGATCGATTAGATGCCATCTGATCTCAACCTCATAAAAAAACCCCCACGTGCACCCGCGCGCGCGCATACGTGCACGCACTCACAAAAAAAAAACCCCAACAACAACCAGGCAGCAGATGGCAACCAGGCCACTAGACCTGTCTCCAGAGAGAGTGAGCTGGGGAGAGGGACTGAGAAACACAGGCGGAGGGAGATCAGGAGGGAAAGGGGAAAAAAGGACAAAGAGAGAAAAGGTGAGGAGGGGGGAGACGAAGCAAAGAGATCAGGAGGGAGGAAGGAAAGAGGGAGAGATGGGAGCGGGTCCCCAGCTGGTGTGATTTCTGGGGGACCTGCTTGGGTGGAGCAGCAATCATTTACATTGCCTGCAAGCCTGTCTTGCTCTGAGGGTGGAGAGTGAGGCTGAGAGAGATCGGGGAAGAGGAGCAAAGTATAAAAATACCATTTCAAATCCAAGAGAAAGCCCATGGAAGTGCAATAAATGCCTTTTATGCACTTCGGCCCCTGCAACAGCTAATCCCCCCACACCCTGCAACTGGTCAGGCCGAACAAGATGTCTCTCTAAGGCTGTGAGAAGGTGTCCAGAGATCAGAGCTCCTCACCCCGCCGAGGCCACAGCGGGTGTAATCTGAGAGCTCCTGCACTAGCTCCATGCCACCAAGAGGACTGTTGCTATGCTGTGGTCACCCCGCTTGGGTTCTGGCACACTGTGAGGGATGGAGCCAGAGAAGCCACCTCACCTCTGAGGACCCATGGGTTGTCTGACCAGACACGCTCTGACTAGCCTGGAGGTGACTGGCAGGAGTAAAACTGCCTGAAAGCCTTCACATCAGGTACTCTTATGTCTGTACAACACCTACAACAACTGGGTCCCTCCACCTGCTGGAGTGTCCTGTGGAAATGCCAAATAACCAGATAAATCATAAAGGGATGTTGGAATTGTAGAACAAGTGATTGGACTGAGATCTCAACAGTGTCTGGGGAAAAAAAAAAAAACAAACGGGGCTTGGACCATCACTTGGTAGGGAGATACCAAAATGAGACAGGTTAGTGCTCCTCTGAATTCTCACAGCAAGGGTCCTGGGGTCCGTTTTTTTGCTGCTGTCAGTTGGAGAAATAGAAATGCATTTCTTTATATGAACTGATTTGAAAATGAGCAGGCCCAGAGTGGAGAAGCAAGGGTGTGAGGAGCAGAAGCTCAACTGAGGAGAAGGCCAGACCTATGTATGTAACTGCATGGGCCTCTTCTGGAAGCCAGGACCGGGATTTATGTGATCAGTGCTGAGCGGTACTTCACCTCACCCTACCACAAATGTCTAAAAAAGGCTAGATGAGTCACGCCACCATAGTGTCTCCTTTTCTCCAGTGAGTGTAAAGAGAGCCAGGAGGAACTATCTCAGATGAAGTGGGGACGTAAGAAGTTAACCGAGACAAATGTCACTCCAGGTGTGTCAGTGGCACCAAGACTCCTGCTAGATAGATAACTCATCTCCTTACCATCATCCTTTTATAGACACATACGCAATCACACCTCAGCAGACAGGAGCTGGTCCCTAGGGATACCTTCCCAGGATGCTGTCAAGAATGGTGGGCACTGTGTGGATGATACCTTCACTGTGAGGACATTGCCAGGTGAGGAAAATTGTTCATGTTGAAAACATATTGACTCAGGTAAGTTTGAAAATTGCTCTCAGAAACAGTGGACACCTTGAAAATTCAGTAACTGACAGCACCTATTCACTAAATTTAACCATAACTAGTTTAAACAGGAAAATTAGGATCATCCTTTCCTGAACATGGTACCTGTCTGGTGTTGGGGAAGGGGGAGAGGGCAGGGGGTTGATGATTGTCTGAAGTGGGGCTGCTCTGAGACTAGCTCTCAAGAAGGTGTTAACTTGCCTCTACTTTAAGGAGTGGGTGAAGAGGACCAGATCTGTGTTCATGCTCCATAGAGATTAGTCATATACACGTTCTCCCTTTCCTGGGGTTTCCTGAAATGTTCAAAACAGGATATTACCTACACTGATATCTAAGGTTGCTTCTTAGATTGACCCTTACCCTAGTTGACAGAGCAATCCAAACTTGAGTGAAGAATACTAACCGTGAACATTAGTGAATTCAGAGAATAGTTCTGCAGATCCCCAGGATGGCCTACAACCCACATTCTTATTTTCAGAATTGTCAATTTTCCAGATTTATTCTCTGAATCACTCCTATTAAAAGGCAGCTTCATTTACCTACCCTCAAGTAAGCATAGAAGGAAAATGAATCAGAAAGCCAGGAAGAGGTTGGTGATGGTGAACTGCACCCCTGAAAGCATTTTTTCCTAGATACCTTCAAGGAAGATGAAGGCACAAAGTCATCTTCTATTTTCAGCTACATCTCTGAAAAGTCACATGGAATTTTTCTGCAACCAGAAAGTTACTCGATTTGCAATGAAGAAACTGAAAAGATAGCATGACAAGTCATCTCACAGCAGTCTGATCAAGTCTAATATAATCCACCTGACCACACTGTTTACTCCACTCAGTCTTTCATCAGGAAAGTGTCCTGCACTTCTCTAAGTGTAAGCCAGTGACACTGGATTAGTGTTGCTAATTAGTGTCTAAGAAGGCTAAGAGTCTGTCATGTGTGTGTGATTCTTGAAATGAATGGGATACGGATCAGGCACCCAGAAAGAGCTGAGTTCCAGGACTGTTAGACCAGTGTCATGTCTAAAGACCAGTACTGTTTCAGATAAAATTTTTTTTGTTAAGTAGAGTACTAGTTTAAAAGTAGAAAGAGCCAAGGAATGTTCTATGACCTGTATTACTGTCGTGGTTTCGGTTCCAGCCCAGCTGGTAACAAAGCACCACGAAGCCTCTCGCTCACTCACCTCCCCACCCCCGCCCCTGGCCACGTTGGGATGAGGAGAAAATCCAAAGGCAGGCTCGTGGGTCGAGACAAGGACTGGGAGGGATCACTCCCCACTTATGGGCACGGGCAAAAGACAGGCGCAACTTGGGGAAGAAACAAAATCAATTGAACTTACTACAAATCAAATCAAAAACAAGGGTATTGGGAAGGAAAACCAAACCACAGAACACCTTCCCCCACCCCTCCTGCCTTCCCAGCTCAGCTCCATTCCCGGTTCTCTCTCCCTCCTCCCCCGGCGGCGCAGGGGAACAGGGGATGGGGGTTGAGATCAGCTCGCCACACCTTGTCTCTGCCGCTCCTTTCCTCAGGGGGAAGATTCCTCACTCGTCCCCTGCTCCACTGTGGGATCCCTCCCACGGGAGACAGTCCTTCACAAACTTCTCCAACACGGGTCCTTTCCGCGGGCTGCAGTTCCTCACAAACTTCCCTGGCGCGGGTCCTTTCCGCGGGCTTCAGTTCTTCCCGAACTTCCCTGGCGCGGGTCCTTTCCACGGGCTGCTCTCCAGTCACACACTGCTCCAGCACGGTTTTTACCGTGGAGTTACAACCATCTTCGGGAGCCTTCGCTCCCCCGCTCCCCTCCCTGGGCTGCAGGGGGACAGCCTGCCTTCTCACCACGGGCTGCAGGGCCATCAGCCTCCTCAGGCGCCCCTCCTCCCCCTCCTTCTTCACTGACCTCAGTATCTCCAGAGGGGTTCCTCTCACATTCCGCTCCCCGCTCACTGCAGGTTCCCCTTCTTCAGTCTGTTCTCCCAGAGATGCTGCCACCGTCACTGATGGGCTCGGCCTGGGCCAGAGGCAGGTCCGACTCTTTGGAGCCGGGGAAGCTTCTAGCAGCTTCTTAAAGGAGCCACCTCTGCAGCCCCCTCCCCCACAACCAAAGAAAACCTCGCCACACAAACCCATAACAATTACACAGGACAAAAAACCCCAAAACATCAGTGTCACAGTCCACTTCTCAGCCTGGGGGTAAAATTCTGCTCCTTTGAAATCAAGAGCAAGTTGTTCAGTGGTTCAGATTTTCCTCTCTGGATTTTCCTCGCAGAGGGGTAATGGGGAAATAAAGGGTATGGCCTGTGTTATCCAGAAATGTGTGGCACTGACCCAGCCTGTCTTGAGACACTTGTCTTCCTGTTCTCTTGCAGAGGGAAGAGGCTCGTTAGTGTCTGGTGTTTAAGCAACTTTAGTACTCATGACCAGCTCCCATGACATTTTTTTCTGGGATGACAGGCCCAAAACCTCCCAGATGATTTCTGGCTTCAGAGAGGTGCCAGAATTGACGGTTCTGGTTCTGTTAAGAGTCCACCAGGGGCTCATACCAAACTTCCCTGCTCTCCGCAGCCTTTCCCAGGTTGTACCAATTGATGGAGCCCAAGAGAAGGACCACAGCTTTACCAACATTGATCACACAGTAAGAGATGCTTCAGGGCACCTCACCAGCAGCAAGGATAGATGTATGCCCTAGTGAGAAGGATTTTTTTTTCAACTTGGCATCAAGTCGGGTGTAGGTTGGCAGGGTAGAAGCATGTTCAAACATTTGCGAATTACCAGTGCCTCTATCTCCCAGCAGAACAGTATCCTCAAGGCTGGAGGGCAACATTATTGCTGCAGTGTTTTGTCACCAGGCTACCATGTCAAGAGATGGTAGCATGTGATATGGTATTTTTAAGCAAATGATTCTAAGTCCCACCTGATTAGTAAACAAATACAAATACAAGCTCAATTCCACCTCAGAGATACTGCAAGAGGAACAGGAACTGGGCAATGGGCTCAATTTGGCCCGTTGGGCCGACAGGGTTTTGCTTGACAAGGAAGCTGTGTTTCTTTCTCCTGCCTGCCAAAAGACAACTGAGACGCCCAGTTTGGAGCAAATCACCAGAGTGTTACCCAGGGAATTTTCTGAAATACACAATAATGGAAATCAATATCCCATAACGATGTAACACAGGAGTACAAGAAAACTGGCATGTTTGGTTTCTGTGACAAATTTTGAGTAGTTGATTTCTCCGTTTTGGCTTAATTGTTGTGGATTACATGACCATATCCTCAGGAACAGAGCGCAGAACATTTTGATTTGGGTGACCATAGTTAAGTTCCCAAAAATCAAGAGGCACTGAAAGAAATATGGCCTTATCTTCAGAGCTCCTGGACATCCATAAATACTCTAACCTTAGCTACTGTAGAAAATAAATGACATTTTTATTTAGATGGTGGGATCTGAGAGATTAATTTTATTCACTCAGGTATAAGAATATAAGCCACTGTGTTTGCATAGGTAATTAACAGTGCTTCTGGGGATTCCTCTTGAAATGACACCCATGATGGACCTTCACCAAACAGAGCTCACTGTTCTTGCTCTTTAGATAATGGTTCTTTTCCCACTGGCCTAACTGGGAGAGGCAGCAGATTTCTCTCACAAGAAAGGAGTTCCCTACAGCCTGCTATCACCTGTCTGCATTTCCAAGAGTCCTACCAGCCAGCCTGTGAGCCATAAGGCTTCCCTTCCCTTCAGTGGAGGGNTTTTTTTTTTTTTTTTTCAGCTGAACTCAATGTTTTCCCACAACTCTGCCTCCTCTTCCTGCATCTCAATTTCCACCTGTACACTTAGCCCAGCTATCCCAAAAGACTGTGACCATTCCAGCCTCCTCTATGCCAAGAGCCACTCCTCCTTCAAATAATTTCTCAGAGCTTTTCCAAGTCTTATTTAATCAACAAGGCAAGAAAAATATTCTTACTTCAAACCCAGGCTCTCAGACTCTAAGGCATCAGCTCACAAAGCAGGACAAGGACAGATTCAATTTAAAGATCTCCAAAATAGCCTTTTTGCCTAGTGAGCTCATTGTAAATACCCGATTTCCACAGAGAATAGAACAAACTATAAGGAAGAAGCTGAAGAGCAATAGCAATACCCCTAGATTTGGGCAAGAGTGTTTTATTTTGAGGAAAGAATATGCGTGGGAAGAGTACCTAGCTTAGCTAGGTAGCAACCAAGGGAGAGCACAGCCTGCAATTACTTACAAGTACAAGGAAAGTATTGTGGGGGTGCAGTAAGGAACAAAACAAGAAAGCATACATGACATAGCAGCAAGAAAATCTGAACTGAACTCTTAAAGATAGAGGTTGCCAACACGTGGGTGGCCAGGTACGCAGGCCTGAATCACCATGCATGAAAGAATGGTGGGCGCAGCCTGATGTCCATGGAGAACCCTGGTGGCCCACATAGCATGGTGGCACAGTGTTACTAATAAGGGGTGTAAGAATTCATTAGCTTCCTGGTAAAACCACTCCTGCTAGCACTCCCTGAAACAAAATAGTCACCTGAAGTGGAGCAGAATGGTACTGAAATGCTTCTCAGTGAGTGATGCCATGGCCTCTTATTGGGCTGATATAGCTCAAGTAATAACAAATCAGTCAAGCTTTTGAGCATGCATGCCCTCTTCACGTCTGACGCGTGGTGGGGTGCTGGAGAAGGTTTCATGAAGCACCTGTCTGCAATTCTGGGTATTGAGGGTCTGAGACACACTGGTTGATGGAAAAGCCTCCCACAGGACACGGAAGCCCTGCTGGCTAGAGTATTTAAAACTAGGCAAAACACTAGTAAACATACTTTAGTTTACAAGCATATGCCGGGAGAAAAAGGGAACAGATGGGACCTCATAAATCTTCTCCATCTCCAGTTTTCATGAGCCCCTTTTCCATTTTGTATTGCCCCATGCCTGCATGCTATATACATAAGGGACTCAGCAGAAGGGTGACCCTACCAATAATTGTAAAATGTCACATATGCCTACATCTGGTTAAAGAAATAATGACAATGGTAATAGTAATAGTGTGAACTGGGGGCTCTGAGGAGACCCACGCTCTGGGCCAGAAGCAGCAGGGCTAGGAAAACCCATTATGAGCAAGAGACTTCAGCCCAGGCTGTCCTGAAAGGCGGAGCACAACAAACACTGGAGCCTGAGTTTTGCTTCTGGGCCTGGATGTTTTTGTGTCTTTGTTAATGAGACTAGTTAGAGTTTTACTGGGTCTCTGTGCTCACTCAGCCGTCCTGTTTTTATGACAGAGGGCCTTAGACTAAATAGCAAGAGGGCCGCTTACTCCCACCTGCTCAGGATGGGCCAAATTCACTAATTTCAAGCCCTTCTAGGTCTGTTTGCCTGTTGGCTGCCCACAAAGCAGCCATCGAGGCCAGCCATGAAACTCTTCTTTAGATCCTTGTTTTTCAATACCACGAGTCCCAAGTTTTGTTTCCATCTCAAGTCAAAAATCATGCAGAATTCCTAAGTGTGAATAATTTACATTAGGGGATGGTGTGGCAGCCAGGTAGATTAACACACTCAGATAATTTCCCCCCCTCAAGGATGCTCGAAGCTCAACACGACCTGATCTCACTGCTAGGAACTCTTTTTTTCTTTTTTCCCTTTTTTTTTTTTTGCCATCTTCTTCCTCTTTTCCTACTCCTTTCTTCTTTCCTTCCTTTTCCTACCTTTTCGTACCTTTGCCCTCCTTTCCTTCTTGCGCTACAGTCACCTCTCCATGCCCTTAATTAGTACAAAGCCCTGTTTTATCTCAACAGAGCAGGATTCAGACAAGATGGCCCAGAGTGGGCGCTCATGGCTTCCAGACCTCTTTCAGACAGCACTTTGCCCAACAACTCTCTTCCTCATGCAGCTTTTTGTCAAGGCTTGCTCTGGATTTGATTCCCCCCAGCCGTCAAGACTGCATCCTGCCAGTTTGATATAGTGCAATGCCAATTATTTCAGCTGTGACATGCGAGGATAAAGTTGTGGGGGTGGAGGCTGAATAAGTCCCTGAGAAATCACACCGGCCAGATCTTCAGAAGCACTGAAGAAACTAATTCCCTTCAAAATCAATACTGCAATGCCGCTGAGAAATCAAAGCAATGTACTTGAGTGAGAGCAGAGCTGAATATACCTGTGAACAAGTGTCCTGATCGTGTACACCACAGTGCCTGATCCCCTCTCCCTTACAATATTACAAGTCATGAGGAAATTAATTGCAGTCCACAGGGCAGTGCAATCATAAAGCATGGGTAAATGCGTGGAGCATCAGGGCCAATAAAAATACACTCACGGTGATCGAAACACTCTTTGCCAGCCCAATTTTTTCCTCTTCTATTTTTTGTCTTCTCCTCTTCATGCTTAACTTCACTTCTCAGGCTTCCTAGCACTATGATTATTATTATTGCTATTATTATTATGATTGTTGCTTTGTGGGCTGAGAGTTGCAGATCTCAAGAATAAAGCAGATGTCAGCAGCTCCGAAGGATCCTATTCTATTACACAGCAGAACAAATGAGTATGTCAAGGAAGGGCTCTCCAATCTAACAAGAAAACAGCACAAACAGACACAAAATAAATAAATAAATAAACCCTGCGGGGACAGGCAGGCTAGTTCTGATTAGATATTATGCTAACATGATGCCTACTTTCTACGCTAACAGTGTTTTAATACATTTAAATGATACTGGGGAAATAAGTCATGAAATAGGAGAAGAAGTCTTCATGTCAGAAACGATTAAGATTATCCAAGGGGGCCAGACTGCCTCTCTTATGGAAACGCAGCTCATAGTATGGGATTATGAATGTAGCCCAAAGGGTATTTTTACATACCCAACGCCATTTCATTACCTTTGCCAATGATTGCTTTTCCCTGCTGCTGGAAGAGCAGTCCAACCGGCAAGGAGGCCAGCACCTACGTCTGCACCACAGCAAAGTTTCAGCCTCTGCTGAGGCTCCAGGACACCCCTGGGTTTTGCAGGGAGGTGCCACGGGGCAGATGCCCAAGCAACCATAAGAGGGGCTGGAGCCGTCTGCCACATTGGTGCCCACACTTGAAGCTTGCAGAGGGTGCATGCCCACCTCCTGCTTTCCTGCAGAGGGGCCATGAGCAAAGCTGAGCTCTTTGGAAATGCACATTTCCAGAGCAAGGCCATACTCCTTAGCGTATTCTCCCTCCAAAATTTCCAAGAAGGAAGAAAACCAAGTCTTGCCTGACTCAAACTGTAGCTTTTTGTCCTCCTCTTCTCCCCAGCTGTCTCCGCATGCTCCCCCATCCCACAGAGAGGGAGATATCTTTTCTCTTGAAGGACTTGCATAAATAGCCTGAATACACTTGTCAAGCTCCATGCAGCGATGTTAATTCTGCTTGTGAAACTGTGGCCTTGGGAGATCCTCCATCTCCCGAGTCTTTGCAGCCCTGGTAAATGGCCATTTATTAGCTGCAACCCATAATTTGCTTCCTCCTGTGACCCATCCTGTAATTTTCCTTGAGATGACAAGCTCCGAATGAAAAGCGTACTCCTTTTTCAGCTGTAGCGTATAAAATATGGATATGGGCATGAAATCTTGAATCCATCAAGAAAGCAGAGACTTTTCCTTTTAGGACCTAAGGCTCTAAGGACCCAGGGCTGGGCTGGAGCCTCCGTACCCTGTGAACTGGAGTCTGCCCAGGCACAGAGCAATGTTACTGATCCCAATTACCCGTAACTTGATTCACTCAAGTGCTCTGACAGATGAGCTTTGATGAGCCCTGCAGCAGTAGTTTAAGAACTTCCTGGTGACCCTCCTCCTATTACTCCCTTCGCAGATTCAGCAGATGGGAATGTGCGTCCTCCCGTGGCTCTGCCATGGTGGAGCCGTGCATTAGCTTAAAAGCGCCAAGACGCCACATGATGAACTGGAGCTGCTGAGACTTTCTGTCACAGGGGCAATAACTTGTGGCTGATGGACGAGGCAGACAGCTGGATATGAAAGTAGCCTAAACTGCCACAAAAAGACTTGCCAGCTCATCTGTCAACCCTAAGTGAGCGGTGAATCAAACTGCATTAGCTTCTGCTCAATATTGCAGAGCAGCAGTTGTCAGGAAGATCATACCCCGTATGCACCAGGGGGCAACTCACAACTCAGTCCTCGTTTTAAGAGACTATGGAGAAAGTGAGCAGAGGAGAGACTGTACGTGAGAAAACAAGAAGAGGGCTTCAAGATGGCCTAACATACAACTTTATTTCTTTAAACCTAGACCTTGAATACAAGCAAACTATGACCAACAGCAAGCTAGAGTCATTGCAGTCTAAAACTGGCTCAGAGGTTTGATTTTGTGGAGCTCAGGACTTGGGGATGCTGTGCTTCATAAAGGCACCTACAGAGACTACAGCTACCACCAGTCTGTGGATGAATTCCCTTGGGAATGCTCCCTAAACACCAGGGCCAGTGAATGACAACATCAGTGGACCTGGGATTATGATCTTGTTTGGTTTAGCAGAGCACAAATAGTTACTGCTCTGTCCTAAGCCACCTCCTGGAGGTAGGCAGGGGCCTGTTCTCCTCCTGGATACAAACTCCTGACATCTGAGTCTTGGTGGACAGAGCATTCAATCATGTTCCCATCTGTCCTCTACCAGATTTCTTCTGTGCCTATAACTCACCCATACCCCATCTCCCCTTGCCCATAAAGCAAGACCAGTGGAGCTATTCACCTTTTAAAAACATTTTGAGATCAATGGGTAGAAATCTTCTCCGTGAAGAGGTGGTATTATACTGACGTCATTCCACAACAGTTTCCTGGGGCAATGGGCACAGCCCTGACAGGGATAAGAAAAGCAGTTGAAGCAGAGCTATGCAGAGCTGAAAATTTAACTACAGTATGCAGAAATGGAAACACCTTCTCCCTCACAGCCTTCAACATAAGGCACTCTTCACATACCTGGAAATGCATATATTTGCTAAGCCCTATGGGCTTTTAAGTGCTTTACTGGGTCCTACTATGACCTCTAGTCTTACTAAAAATCTTGTGAGTAATTGTGACGATGAAATTAAATCCCATCAAAATGATGCAAGATGGTTCATATCTCATAGAGTTTTGACCTCAGGACACCGTATACACATTCAGACTTCTCTGCGTCTAACACTCTCCAGGCATATTTTCAAATTCATCTGAAAACCAGGAGGACAAGAAGCACCTTTTTAAGGGGATGCTGTAATTTTATGTAATCATGACTCCAGAAGAAATCCAGACTCCTTAACCAGGTATAAGGCTTATCCTCACCCTGCAGAGATGAACACACAGGCCACAGAAGAAGGAGTAGAAGAGAATGTGAATTATAACATGCAGTTTCATAGACATGCAATTTTTCTGCTTTTTTTGTTTCCTTCTTTAAATGTATCCCTAAAGTGGAGTTTTCTTGAGAAGACAAGCAGAAAATCTGGAGCCTAAGAGGAATCTAAAGAAGCAGCCTTACAAATGTGCCTATCTGAATACATATGTATACATATATATATAAAGAGTTATTGCCCTAGGAGGGTTCAGTGGAGTTCCTATAAACATCAGGCATTGTCCTAGATACAAATAGGTATGGTCTGAGTTATGAGAAAACCCTAAAATTATAATAGAGGTTATTTTATCCTTCAGGGGGGCTGTGTTCTCGGCTCGGACTGAGCCCTGACCAGCCAGTCTTCTTGGTAAGTCTTCTTGCCTTCAAACAAGGGACCACCCAACTGAGCGGTTTGAGAACCACTTATGATGAACACTAACAAAAAACAGCATGAGGAAACAAACAGAAAATAGGGGGTGCAGGCAGGAAAGATAACTGTGGGCAACTTACAGATTTCATATTGAGAAAGATATGAGGAAACACGTTCAAGAAGAGGATGCAGAACCAACTCTAGAGCCTACAGCAGGAGACAGAGGTCAAAATTACAGGAATAGAAGGAGAGGAACGTCCAGCAGTTTGTGACACAGCTGGCATAAGTTCAAAGAGGATCTCAAAAATCAGGAGGGCAGTGCTACATAGCCTCAGTGGGATGGGGGAAGGTGGTCAATGGAGATGGCTGAGACTGCAGAAGACCCAACACCACCTTCCATATGCCCAGGACTACAGAGCCAGAGGTCTTGAGATTGAGAGAGAAGCAGCTGCTGGAGTGCAGAGGAGGTTAAAGCCTGCAAAGAGATGGAGCCTAGGATATGGTGTGAACCATTATGGGAAGGGAATGGCTTTTTAGACACCTGATGGTATTCCCTGGAAATATTTTTTTAAGAAAAACAATTTTAGCCCTGTGTGACTTCTTCAAGTCAATCAGTTTGCCTTCTGTGCCAGGAATGACCATACAACTCATAGGAGCCAGTGTAAAGCCAGTTACAGCTGGCCTGAGGTGTACAAGTGGAAATAAATTGGTTGGTCTGCACCCCTGAATGCTCTGCACACTAGCGATACCCTTGCTGCTCATTCCAAGCATTAAAGTTGTTTGAATTTTCATTATGCTTTTTCATTATTAATAAGTTAGTTTTAGTCCCTGTTTACAAGGGAGTGAGAACACAGGGAGCGCAATGAGCCAAGGAGGGATGCAAGGAAGAGTATTAGAACTTCCGTTGTGTGAACATAATTAGGGCTGACCCTAATTAACACTGGCCTTCCCTTTCCTAGCAGCATTCATCTGAGGATCTCAGACAGACACACGCACCTTGCTTCACGCTGTTTCTTCTGCGTTAGGTTAGGAAACTCCCCCTTTCCTGGGGACAGAGCTGAAGAACGAAGAGGTGAAATTGTTTGTTTGAGACCACTTTCTGTCTCGGTCGTGGGTCTGGGCTTAGACCCAAGAAGTTCCGGCTTTCTCTTCTCCCAGTATCAGCCCCAGACACCTCTGGACCTCCCATCCAGGCATAAAATTATTGGGAAGGAAGGCTGAACAAGCAGCCACTTTGGGAGCCAACTGTGCCAAGCATGGAAAGAAAGGGGATACATGACATACCCAAAAGCACCGTTATGTCACCATATGAATCTATGGTGCATCCACATCTTGAAGAGTATATTCTGGTCCTATCCCCACCCCAAATGACATAGCAGAACTTGTCACAGGAAAGGAAGGGCAACAAAGATGTACAAAGGTATGCAGCTGCTCCCATGCAAGTTACTACCTGGTTAAAGTAGCAAGTAACTACATAGACTTGGGAATTTTGTGGCTGGAAAAGAGACCGCTGGGGAGAAAGATACGACAGAAGAGTACAAAAGCTAATGCATGGGAAGAGAAGAGCAAAGAATGGTTGTTCATTGTTCCTAGAAATTAAGAAGTAGGAGGCAAATGAAATACAGCATGTTCAGAACAAACAAAAGGAAGGGGTGTGTGTGTGTGTGTGTGTGTATGATTTAAAAAAAAATAAAAACATTNAACCACTTCTGACCCCAGGAAATAACAGTTTGCTAGAAGACAGGAGACCATGCCTGGAGATGTTACTCACCTTGTTCTCACCCTCCTCTGCTAAGCCTCTGTTACAAACGAGTGTCAATATGGGCCAAAACAGCCCTTTGACATGGCACAACAGAGCCACTCAGGTGTCTTTAGGCTAGCGAGTAGCTGCTCTTCCACCTGCCTGCCTGATTAAGCTGCTCCTGATGAGAGCTTACCTGGGTGCCATAGGCCACTTGCAGTACAAGGTAAAGCTTAAAATGCCATTTATGACTGCCTGGTTGCTAGGTGGCCATTGTGTCACTCCTACAGACATGCTCTTAACCTTTGAACCCTGTTTCGTATGGACTCATCCTGTTTTCAGGTTGCAACATGAGACATTTGCATCAGCATCTTCCAGAGGGCTCGGTGCACCCACCTGCGATATGCTCAATGCTGGCCATGGCTGGGGGAAGCACGCCGAACTGGGCAGAGCACCTGGATCCTCCACTGAGGCAGTCCTTACACTCCATGTATCACATGGCAGAGTTTTACTTCCCTGGTCAGCTGGCCTAAGTTGTCCAGTTATCATCACTGGGTTTTATTGTACAAGTTATACTTCTTCCAAATAAAGAAAGGAGACCTGGGGGCTGGGGTGCATGGCATCAGTGGGAGGGAGAAATATCAGCTTAGGCAATAGAGGTGGCTTCAAAATCTCCTTTTTTTTTTTTCCCCTTTTTCACAAGAAAGAGCATTCCCCATGGCTATACATACAGACATCAGTTTTAAAAATAGCCAAGTTCCACCCCGACTGTGGGGGAGTGAAAGACAGAAGACAGATGCATTGGCTGCCAGCTAGACTTGACATCCACTTTTTCTTTCCTCACCCTGGCAGCCAGCAGTTGCACACACATGCACAGGTAAGGTCCTCGGTGGCAAAGCCCACCGTGTCTGCCTCCCCCTCAATTCACTAACTGCTGCACCCCTGCCATGTGTGTTTGGGAGCCACGTAAGCCCACACACCCTATTTAGTACACCAGGCATGTATCAAAATCACCAAGCTCCTCCTATTTGTCCTGCTTAATTCACAAACTACTCAGTAGTCATTTGTGTGCGTGACTTGTTAGCACGTTGCAAAGGTTACCATTCACATCTCTATTTCTGGCTTGTTTTCTTAACTGCTTTAGTGTCTGCTCCACACAGCCGCTTTCCACAGCTCCGAGCTATATAACAAATGGGTGTGCATGTGCGTGACTGGTCGTATTTTCAGACCCTGGCCCAGGTCAGTTTAAGGTGATGAGCTGTTTTCAAGGAGCCAGGCCTTGGTCTTGCTACCTTCCCCCTACTCAGGCAGTAGGAGATTCCTCCTCTTTTCCCTAATTGGCTATAATCCATGCACTATTTATGCTTTCAACCAAATGCGTTCATTGAAAACATAAGGCGCTACTGCCCACATATTCAACACTACTCTTCATGTACTCATCAGCAGTAGAAGCCACAGTAATACAGCAAACTTGGCTAATTTATTTGCAAACACGTTTACAAGCATCTCTTTATGCATTTATTGAAATTGCATGGCTCACAGAGAACTCCTTGCCATGGGAAATCATGGATGCTGAAAGTTTACGTGAATTCAAAAATCAACTTGACAAATTCATAGAAGAAAAGTTCATCCAGTACATTAAACCGCAATTAACTGGATATCAGGAGAATATTTGGGGGCAGTATCACTGTAGATTTATGTTAGTCTCACAGGTTTCCCAGGCAGCCTCTTTTGGTACTGCTGAAAACAAGGTATCTTTGGTCTAACCCACCCTGGCTATTCTTGGGTTCTTATATGTGTTTTCTGTGATTTTAGTATGATATGATTTCTAATACACCTGTCCCAGGAGCATCCAGGCTGCATTGGGATCTTATATACACACTGCAAAGCATGATATGTATTTCCTGTTCTATAGTCAGAGCTTGGCATGCTAAGCATCTCATTTCTGGGCTGGGATTATGGACAGGAAGAATGGGAATTATCCCAGACCAGAACCACCTTAAAAGTAAAGCAGGCTTAGTCTCTTCTGCATGATGACAAGGCATTCAAACCTGTTCAGTTTAACAAAAAGAAGGCTGCAGAATTGATATGGCCACTACCAATGAATACTGACCTAGGAAGGACTGACAGATGTCTGGGTTTACTCAGGCATGTCTTCTCTTTCTGCCTGAAGTATTTGCCCAGGTGGAATTTCCCCATTTGTTCAAAATTTCCAGACATCTGACCAGAGCAGCAGCAATAGCTGTAGCTAGGCTCTGCACGACTGGAAAGTCCAAGCTAATAGCTGGTGCACGCAGGCATATCAGCTGTACAGCACACATGCATACACCTGTTTACAAAATCCCTACCTAAACCTGTTAATATGGTAACAGAGAACTCTTAATCCAGGGTGCCAAGATATTACAAAATCCCACAGCTGGGTGCTGAAGGTGTGCATGCACATTTTCCATATCAGTGTTTTCAACAGTGGGGAGAAACGGCTGGTGGAGTAACTTACCAAAGATCATAGTGAATCCACCAACAACAACAATGTTTAGACCAAGCACGAATATTATTTCTGAAAACCACACACTCATTCATACAGAAAGCAAACAGGGAAATCCCGTGGCCTCCAGCCTGCAGAGAGATGCTCACAGTGGTCCCTTCTGCCTTTAAAAACTCCGCAATGTCCTCCGTCTCCCGAGACACCCTACCCCCAAGAGAGCTGTGAATATTAACTAACATTGCAAGGACGATCTTCGGAGATGTCAAGACAATGTGGCAGGGAAGGGTCATGAACACCTTCATGTAGCAGCTAGAGCTTGATTTTTATGTCATGGCTCCTCTAATCCAACAGGCAAAGGAAAAGACTGGAACTAAAACAGAGATCAAGGGACATGAGCCAAAGGCTGCAAGTAGGTAGAAAGAATCAGGATTTTGTCCAAAAGCCATAGATTTCAGCCATTAGCTAGCCTGGAGACTACTGGTTTAAACATAGCAGCCAGTCCCAGAGACAGTCACACTCACATTTGCAAGTGAGCAGCTGAGGGGACCTGCCTGTCCCACAGATGCTGGCAGACCTCAGCCATGGCGGCCTCACATCCAGACCTGGTGGGCCTGGTACCTCTGGCTCAGAAGGGAAACTGTTTTTTCACCTTCCCCAGTTGCAGAACGTTCCTGCCAACAGCCTCAAAGCTCCTGACCCGTTATTAAAACAGCCTCAATCCCACTGCCTAGAGAAAGCAAACATGACCAGTGGAAAACAAAAAATATCACCCAAACGTCCACGAGCAGAGGCACTGAGCTATATCCAGCACAGATTTTTCAAAAGGATGAGGATTTTCATGGCTCAGCGTTCTAATTTGTCTGACCGTTTATTTCCAAGGAACACATCCAAGAGTGACAAGCTCCATTTATTTCAATGGGCAGCATATGCCAGCAATGTGAATGGCGTATGCTATAAAAGAGAATGGATGTTCTCAAGCATCCTGGAAAGCTGTCCTTTCGACAGATAGAGGACATGTTGGTAATGGAAGCGCAGCTCTGCTCTGACAAGCAACGCCATAAAAGTGGCATTGTGGGTTCCCATGTTTGATGTCTCCCCACGGCGGCCCTGCGAGATTTGCTCAGGCTGCGAGTGAAAAATGATTTTCCTAATACCTGGCCCAGGGCTGGAGAGCCCAGCTCGGTTCTTTCATTCTTCTGCTTTGCCAGGCCAGAAGGACGTCTACTCGGGACAAATGGCTACTCCTGGGTGTTAGTGCTGCACCCTTGCAGACTTTTAGTGGGTACTCTCCCACCCAGGCTATTCTTACAAATGACATTACCTTCAAATGATTATGTGACATTAATCTGAGACGTTCGCACAAGAAAGTGCCCCCTTTCCACAAAATACCATCACACGGCAGTGCTGTTTTCAATCTTGTCTCTTCTGACTACACCCTGAAGACGATCCTCTTCTGAATCTTGCCTTTCCAAAGCCTGATCCCACTGGCCCCTGAAAAACCCTGGGTTGTGAGTCTCTGTCACAGATTCAGCACCACCTATCACTTGCTAGTGTTTGGCAGCCTGTGACGCTTTGCTGTAAGTCTCAAAGCAGTGAGGCAGCTTTTATTTGCTATCATTAATGAATTAACTAATATTAGATCCATGCCAGGTCTTACCTAGTGAGCAGTCCAGGTCATAAGGTTTTATTGGCTTGTCAGCGAGCCCTAGAAGTCAAAACAGAGTGATTCTCTTCTTGCTTTTCAGTGAGATGGCCCCTACAAAGGTGGGATGTGGGGTTTTTGATGCTGAAGCTTTCTCTGGCTGCCTTTCATTCTCATTAAACTTGGGAGGTTGCTGGGAAGGAGATGGGCGTTGTGTGAGCTGCAATGCCATCCACAGGAAACCAGTGCCACTTGTCCTATACCTCCAGCCCTGGGAGTAACATCTCAAGCCAGGTAAAGAAGAAGAGATGCTCGTGGCTCCCTTACAGCCCTCCAGCATGGCAAAATGTAATCCCAGATTCTCCTCCAGGAGATGTCTGTCCACTTGTGCTTCAAGGTTCACCATCACGGATTTAGTCTGAAGTAAGGCCACAGCCATACAATGTCCCTGAACATCCCTTGTACAACCTGGAGACCCTTGTCATGCCTCAGTTTTTTTCTATTCACTTTCTCTTCATCAGATGCAGCTTGGAGGCTGCGGTTTCACCTTTTATGGAGAAGCCAAACCAATGCTATTCATGCCATTGAGGTCACCTTTGATACCGTTTGGGAATTTCAGCTTGTCTTGATGCCGGTGAGGTACTTGCTTAGTGAAGAGATCAACCATAGGCTTGCACTGGCCATGCCTATATGTGGGGATACAAGTCATAAGGTGGCCTTGCATCAGTGCAGCTTCCTTTGGGACCGTACTGATTCCTGACATGCAGGTCTCCACTTGCATCAGGCTATAGTCTAAGAAAAAAGACACAGAGAGCTTGAGGAAGAGCTTTAGTCATCCCTCCTTTGCCAAAATGGAACTGTTTTAGTTTCCGTCATCTGCACTTTTGCCCCATAATTTCTGATCATTTCTGGTGACCTCCGCATCTGGGCCAGTCAGCCCCGGGAATGTCGAGCTCTGGAAACCAGCCTCTTCCTCCAAGCGTGAGCAGTGGGAAGCAGGAGAGCTCTCTGCTGGGAGAATTTGGCCCTGCTTCTGGGCTTTGAGGCTTTGTCTGCTCAGAGCCAGGCTGTCAGGTCCAGCATTTCCAACTGTCTTCTTGGGGCTAAAGATACAGAGGCTACACCCTGGCTCTCACAGTTGATGTGAGAAGATTTGCAGTATCCCAGCAGGGCTGTTCTGGTAGATGCCGCAGGCCCAGGGCAGGGTGGGAGCCTCTAGACATAACACGTTTGGGAGCAGAGCAGTGGGGTAATTGGATCACAGTGGCAGTAAACAGCGCTTTATGAGGTGTCAGAAATGTCCACTCATAACCGACGGGCATCGAAAGGCAACTGCTTGGTCTCTTCCTGGAAATTAAAAATAAAAAGTAAGCCATGTGATGACAGCATCTGCAGCAGAGCAGGGTGGCTTGCATGAATTAGCAGCTTCCTGGCTGTATCTATGGCACCCTTAGCCAGCTACTTGTTCCATCACCTGCAGCTTCTGCGGGCTGAGGTCTCAGACTTACACCTTCAGGAGTACTGAAAGCCAAAGCCCCCAGCACGGAGCCACGGTCAGGTAAGAGCTGGAGAAGGTCTCCTTCACAGCTTGCTCCTTGAAGTGTGGGACGGTGGTCGTTTGATGGAATGGGACTGGAGCACAGTGACCTTGAGCTGCCCAGATCCTGATCTCCAAAGAGCACCCGTGAAGGTTACCGGAGAGCTGAGCTGAATGGGGACGTGCCACAGCCTCAGTGATTTGCATCTGAATCTTCCTGGCAGGGTAGCTGAGACTGTAGTTACTTCTCTTCACAGTAGCGAAGGGGTTTACTGAGTCCCTGTGCCTCAGAGCTCCACCACCCCCCCAAGCACCAGTGTAACCCCCCTCCCCATGCAGACCAGGAACCTCACAGCAGCGCCTCCCCGCTCCCCTCGAGCTCAGCAGGAGGTTTTCTGCAGACCCAGATTTTCTGGGTCTTTGACAGACATGTCCCATGGCAGCCAAGGATCACTTAGCCAAGCATCTCCAGAAGTTCCGCTAGGACTCTGTTGGATATCCATGAATCCAGTGCTGGTATGTGGGGTCAGAGCACCTACACAGGTGACAGCCTCCTGCTGCCTTGGAGACTTGTTGTGAACAGGGGAAAGGAGAGAAATCCCCAGATTTCCCTGGAAGAAATGTCCATGAGGATCCTCTTGCAGGCGTTTCTTTTGCTAATGGGCCAGGTGACACACAGGGTGATTGTATTCTTTGCCAGAGTATCTATCATTTTCCAAAAAATGGACAAACCCCCAAATTATTCAGGCATGTTACTTGTTCTTGTTAAGGTCCTATAAATCATTTCAAGAGCAGAACCTCTCCCCATTCAGAGATCTCCCAGCCTGTTGCATGTTACTGGATGAACCACGGGGACCCCCGCAAGGGTTTTCCTGCCACCTCGCCCCTACCCATTCTACTGATGGGACCCAGGGAGAGAAGCATCTCTGGCAAGACCAAACACCCACAGAGCTACCAGCGAGCAGCAGAACCAGCTCTGCTCTGTGCAGGAGACCGCTGTATTGCCCACCCCCACCCCCACCACTGTCCCTTTTGGGGGGCTCCGGAAGGAGCCTGCCAGAACAGGCTCCTGACACAGAAAAGTCCCCAAGGAAGGAAGATGATTACACTGAGAAAAGTGGCTACGGCCCCCATTTGCTGGGATCTGCAGGGAGGGAGATGGGGAAAAGGGGATCAGAGCGGAGAAGGGGTTGCCAGCGGGGAGGGGGCTGGGACAGGGTGGCAGCGAGAAGGGTCACCTCTGTCACAGGCATCCCCCGGCTCCAGCACGACGGGGCCTGGCTCCATCCAGCCTCTCGTGAGCAGAAAAGCCACAGACCCATGGCCGGCTCATTGTCTGTGTGCGGGAGCAGAGAGGGTGGGGGGCAGAGGGGAGGGACCTGGAGGTGTGTGTGGGGGACCCCTCTCTGCCCCCCTGGCTCTGGCAGGGCCGTGCCTGCCATGGACTGGGGTTGGGGGTGGGTGAGAGACAGGGCAGGGGGACCGCAAACATAAATGCACTAGAAAAACAGTCTGACGATTCTCCACGCGCTCGGTGTGCATGATGCAAATTGATGTTTAAAGCTTATTTATTAGCTTGCATGGGAAATGCCAGCGGTGTTTTTCTAGATCAGTGGGTATCCAATATTTGGGGGGGCGGGGGCAGTGGTGGGAGCGAGCGTGGCTGGAGACTGTATATCTAGAGGCTAGGGTTTATAGCACGGGCTGCTCTCGACTGTTATAATTTGTGGCACAGATTCAGCGAGAATCTGATCTGCTGAAAATATTTGGGCTGTGAAAACTCCCACACTGTGACAGATGTCAAGTCCAATTAAGTGACTCGTGTCCAGGTTTCTGTCCAATAGGCTTTCCCATTAAATATCAATTTAAAAGGGAAAAAATGCCGTCCCCTTTTCTCCGAGCCTTTATCTTTTCCGACCATCTCTACGCTAAACCCTTTGGTACCGGGAAAGGATCCGCACGCATCTCCGCTCTGTCTGTCTGTCTGTCTCTCCCCTGCCACCCTCCGCACCCCTCTTTGGCTTCTTTGCCGCTCCGGGAGGGGTGGGAGGAGGAACTGCACTTTCTTTTTGTGCGTGTGAGCGTACCTTTTCCTACACCGACGTTCTCCCTCGCAGCCGCTCCGAACCCGCGCCGAGATTTTTCCTTTATTTTGTTTTGTTTTTCTTTCCAGCGCTCGCATTTCTTTCTTTATTCTCACTCCAGAGATGCAGGAGGAGTTAGGAAGCTCAGGGACGGATGGGGGGTTCGTTTATCCTTTTTTTCCCCCTCCTCGCCAGCTCTTGAAGGACCAGAAGAAAAACTAAACCAAACATTTTCTTTTCCGACGGCGGCTCCCCCTCCTGCCCCTCTCCGCCGGACCGGTGGATTAACAAAACCGCACGTTACACCCCCCCACCCC
>VYZV01021596.1:667441-690803 GCA_013401275.1 Pandion haliaetus | reverse complement strand
GGGGGGGTGTCCCCGCCGTCCTGCCCCCCCCCCCAAAGGGGGTTGTCCCGCACGGTGACAGTGCGGCCGGCCGGGAGCCCGTTTTTTTCGAAGAGAAGTGTAAAACCGGATTGTTTTTGCAGGCTGTCAAGTGCCCCTTTATATATATCCAAAAACATCTACTTGTGACCTTAAACGTGTGACCCATGGGTGCAGTTAAAAATAACTATTTTTTATTTATGGTAGAAGGAGTTGACAATTTATTTTTTTCAAGATTTATTTATTTTTCAGAGTGGTGGCAATTTTACTTTGGATACTTTGTGCCAATTGGTTTCTATAGTCGGGTGTTTACACTTTCTCCTGTGGAATATTATGTTTAACTTTATGAGTGTTCGTTGGGATCAATACAGTGTTCCTTTGCCTTCTGTTTAATTTATTTTTTTCCCCCCAATTATATTGCACTTGTGTACCACAAACCTCCCCTTCCTCCCTGTTTATAACTATATATTTTATATATATCAAGGCATTTGTTCTTGACCTTTTCACTTTCTTTTCTCGTGTGGGATCGACAACCACTAGCACTTAACTAGGAGAGTTTTTTTAAAACTTGTTGTTATTCTGATCTATAGTTATGTCTGAAAAGTACTTTGCAAATCGTTTATAAGGGAAGTAGTTTCTTTGTGGGTGTATATGTGCGTGTGTGTATACATGCATGTGTGTGGGAGTGAGCGTGGGCGTGTATGTGTGTGGTATATTTTTAGGAAAGGACCTTTTTCCTAAAAAAAAAAAAAAAATAAGAAAGAAAAGTAAATCCAGGACTGCTTTCCTTTGTGACTACCAAAAAAAAATCTATAACCTGAAAATGTTCCATGTTCTTTGCTGTGAATCTCTTAAAACAAGAAGCGCATTTTAGGGACGAAAAAGAGAAAACCACATCTGCTATCCAAAGATTTTAGTCTTTTTCAGGGTTTTTTTGTGTGTCTCTGTTGCTTTATATAATGCAATATTTTGTAGTGAAAATAGATAAATCTGGTTTCTATCTGATGCGTTTTTCATATCTCTCATGAATGGTGAGCTGTTTTGCATATAAATAAAAGTATCAAATAAAAGCTGTTTTTTCCTAATTATTCTTCCCTGTTGGTCTTTCTGTAAGATGGAGCCGTGATGCCCTTATGAATAAGGATTGCAAAGGCTTCTCAAGTCGTGCTTGGGAAAGCTTCAACAGGTTACCTGCCTCTTCCTAGGGAGACTCAGACTGCAGTCCCTGCGCCGCAGCTCCCCTGCTCCAGCTGCTCTCTCTCAAATGCACAGGGAGCATGGAGACCCTTACTGGCGCTTTCTCCCCGTCACATCACGACTGGCATCTGGTCGCACATTTCAAAGTTCAGGCTGTAAAATCAAATCCGATGCTTGCAAGCACCTGTCTTGCCACAGCGCTCTTCGATATGTCCGACCAAAATATACGTGTTTTGTCCTGCCTGAGCGCACTGGATTTTCTTTCTCTGGTTTAAGTTCAGTTTTGATCCCTCTCTGGCCACGTCCAGTCCTATTGAAACCGAGTCAAAATCTTGGGCCCTTTCCCTGTTTTTGAAAACCACAACCATACTCCTTTGTACAAGGCTTCACTGCCAAGGTTTGTCGTTTGAAACACGGCGCAGATAAAGACTCAATAACAGACGGGTTATTACCTGAGTAACGTGAGACCTCTGTGCCATCTCATTTATTAAATCCTTTTTCTGTTTACCGCAAGGGGGTTAATTTTACCTATAATTTGAATATCGCCAATGACTCGGGTGGCTGCCTCGTCCATTGTTACTTGCTAGAGAGATAAAACCCTGCCCCCCCCCTCCCATTTTTATGGCTGACACTTTGCACAGTGGTTTAATTAAGTGTGGGCTTGGCCATCTGAAAAGCTCCATGCAGAAAACCTGTCAGAGAGGCTGTTAATTCCACTTTCTACCAGTGCATGCTTCCCCCATCCCAAGGGAGCACATGCAGGTTTGGTAGTTTGATGCACAGTTTTCAAATCCTGCATCTTTCAGGGCTGAAATAACTCCACCAACTTTGGAGCTGTCTTTCTTTGGGACAGAGGCTTGTTTCTTAGGTTCTGGCAACACCTGGACACTGCGTCAAGTTTGATGCTAAGTGCCTGAGCGATATTATAAGTCCTGCCATCCAGCAAGCCTTCATGCTACCAACATGAGGGAGGACTTAGCTAATAAAAGGATTAAGATATTATTTCCTTCTTGAGCGTGGGAATGCGTGTTTTAGGGAAGAGAGTGCTCTGCGTTACCTTACTGTAAAGTACGGGGGCTACAGCCACTGGCAGCTCACTGAAGCACACGGGCTGTGGGACAAGGAGGTGTGAACCCAGCATCCCCACTGGCCACACTCCCTCTCTCTGGGGGTCCTGCAAACACACCAGGTTGCAGGCTGAGATGCTCAAGCTAGGTCCATGCAGTGAAGATGCTGTGGCCCATGCAGCGGTTATTAGCCCAGGGTCTCAACTTCCCAGCCACAGGATCCTGTGCCCAAGTGATGTGCCAGCGAGCCCCCTATGTTGTGAGCATAGGAGAGCGTAGCGTGGAGATGTGTGGGAACAGCTCAGGTTTGAAAGTAAGAATATCCTCTGGGTCATCCCATTCCCTCCATCCCCCGAGACGTGAGCGAGCCTGCTCGCACTCAGAGAAAGGGCGGGAAGGGCTTTGCTTTTCGTGGTATCCACAGGATCAAGCCTCAAGCTTAACCTGCAGAAAGGTCAGGGCACTTGACCTGAAGATACGTCCTTTTCTTCCAGAGGTTTTTCTGATGGAAGAAATTGCTTCTCTGTATAAGCCCTGTCTCGCTTCCATCTGCTCACCACCATGCTTATATCCTCTCGCCACCACAACATCATCCCAACCACTTCTATTTCTCCTGCTGGCACCAAGAAGGAAACTCATTCTCATCTAGCAGTTGTTGACTGTTAAAATGTAGGTTTTGCTCCCCCATCCCACCCCTTTTTTTATTCTTGAGAAAGATCCGAGTAGTACGTACAAGCTACAAGGCCAATGCAATAAAAAGGCTGCATGTCTAAGTGCTCAGAAGCCTGGATTTATGACGAACGGGTAAACAACTTTAACTCCACCTCATTGCAAGTCTGCGTTAGATAGCAATAAAGTCTAATTATATAATCAAAGTTACTTTGCCTACGCCTATGTTCCCTCAGTGATACAGGAACGGATGACCTTGAATGACAATATTATAGGAGGAATGGGGTGGAACTGCTCAATGGAAGTTTGTATCATGCGCAGCCAATCCAACAATTGGCAGGGAAGAAGCCCAGAGTTAATATTTCCTGGTTTTTTAGGGACTAAAGCTAAGATTAAAGCTACATTCAGGTACCTTTCTTTCACATGTAAAGAGGAGCTCATCCTATGAACCAAGAAAGAAAGCATACTCAAAGACAGAGAAGGCACCTCTGGACCTTTAAAAGAGGTGCTTTAAGCCTGACTCAATCCAACATATAAAACATTGCATGGAAACCTCCAGCATTCACAGAGAGGAAGTACCTCCAGTGGGTAGATATAGAATAACTCATTACAAGGTATATACAGTGCACCCTTAAAATAAGGTGGTAACACCTATGAAGACATGTTTGCATGCAGACCTATATGGACTTACATGGACATGGGGCGCAATATGTATTCACATCGGTATCGTTAGGAAACAGGACATCTAATGCATTCGTCTGAACCCTGGAAACAGGTCCTGTCCCCATTACAGCGAACAAGGACAGACGGCAAGCTAAAAGTAACTCCTACAAATAAATGTACTGATTTCCACAGGACTGAACAGCTAAGGGGAAACTGTTTTTATAAGTATCATATGCTTTCCTAAGAAATTAAAGGATCTAGAGCACAAAATAGAGACTTGCATTTATGTTGCTATTAGGTATGTGTATACAAAAGGAAGGATTTCTAGACATAGACCGTCACTCACCAGCAAAGTGCGTGGTACGTGTGCATTCAGGATCACACTACTCACCAGCCACAAAGTACTGTGTTACTGTTTGCGTTAAAAAGCGGGCGAGCCAGGTAGGATGTTACCACTGATACTTCGAGCAGAGAAATTCTAAGGGTCTTGGATGTGATTTCGCTTCTTTGCTGTATTTCTAGCAAAGAGAGCCTGTGTGTACGAGAGAGAGAGAGAGAGAGATGGGGGAGTGGGGAGCTGAAGAGGACGCTGTATATGAAATTCAACAAAGAAATGGATCTTTTCCATTATATAGCCATGAAGAAATACCAGTGACATTCTATCTATCTGTTCACATATCTATCCATCTAGCCATCCTGTAACCCAATTAACCCAGTCCTTTTAGGGTGAATAAATGTGTTCTAATATCAGCCATTGTTTTTCAGTACTCTCCGTTTATTCTCCAGGGTGGGACAGATCAATAACCGCAATAGCAACTGACCCAAAAGGAAAAGGCAGTCTCCTGGCACTTCTTATTTATTTCTTCAGAGGCGATTTTGTTTTTCCTGCCTCCTCCCCTGGTGACGGATTTCGCCTTCCCTGCCCAGAATGGCCGTGTTGTTTTATCCTGGGCTCTATTTGCATGTGGGCTTCAGATTCATCTTTGGCTCCTTGCACGGTTTGGGATGAGACCCTCCTGTCCCCAGAGAGGGGGGCAGGTGTTGCTCCAGTCGAGCGAATGGAACCAAATTACAGGACCGTCTGTTGCCTCCTCTGGGAGCCGGTGGAGGGAGGGGAAGAAGGGGAGGGGAGCGGAATGCCGTATGACAGAAAAGAAAAGCAGAACATCATACTGATGCCGATAAGAGCTTGAAAACATGAGTCACCCCAGCCCACAGCCCCACCCAAAACCAGGCAGCAGCCACCTGAAAGAGAAATGTCAGGAGCAGAGATAGAAATAAATTGAGTCACTGGGCTGGAATAACTCAGGCTTAAAAGGAAAGAAAGCTCAGACCCCGTCCACTTTCAGAGACACAAGCATAGGCACAAAGTTGGACTAGCTAACGCTGCTTTTTTCTCAGCATCCTGCTGCGCGCTTTGATGCCCACTCCTCTGTCCCTCCAGAGCAGGCTCCTCTGCCCACCACCGCTCTCCACCAGCTCCTCGCAGTCCAGCTCTGCAAGCAGCCTCTTGCTTCCCCTCCTGCCTCCCCTCCCTCCAGTCCCTCACTCCTCCCGGTCTCCCCACAGCCCTCCAAGGTCCCTGAGAATCGCACGATTGCACAGAGGTCCTGCTCCTCCACCACGACCGGCAGCCCATGCCCTGTGGTGCAGCCGGTCCTTGCTCCTGTGGGGAGCTGCTTGGTGCTCCAGCTCAGGGACAGAGTGATGGCTCTGGTCCCTCACTTCCTTTCTAATCCGTGCAGACTTTTACCTGATCGGCCTGAGATAGCAGGTGATGTTACAGGAGTTACACTCTCCTCACACCCACCTGGCTGCTTCAGGCATTCTTAGCAACTTAATACAACCCCTCACCTTGTTTTTGGTGCTTTTTCCTCCCAAGCTCTCCTACACACACACGCGCGTGCGCGTGCGCGCGCACACTTGCGTGTGCAGTGATAGCTCTCAGAGCGTCAAGGCACAGAGTCACTTGGAAAGCAACAGGTGACAGTTGTTCTGCTGTTCCTCACTGAAACATGAAGATGATCAGAGAAGAGAAAGCTGCTCTGGGGAGAATTCAGAGGAGACCTGGGAGAAGGGATGAAAAAAGGTGTCATTAGAAGTGCTTAAATCAAAGCAAAAGCAGCGCAGGGTGAAAGAGAGGAAGGCAGGAGAAGCCAGCTTACGTAGGTGGAGGGGCCACATGAGTCAGAGACCAGGCATAACGTGAAGGGATTTGCACAAGGGTGGTGGGGTGTACATGTGAACCTGGGGCATATGGACGTGGAGTAATGAGAAAAAAAAAACACATGAAAAGGCAGGCAGCAAACATGGGAAAAGATGGTGGAAGAAAGTGTGAGGAAGGAGAAGGATATGAGCGGCTGGGTAGAGCTGCTAGTATGGGTGGATGGGGAGAAGAAGCTCTGGCAAGCCAGAAGTAGCAGCTCGCTTTGGGTGTTAGAAGCAAGTTCAGTCCAGGCAGGGAGGGAACAGGAAGGAGTCGTTAATTAGGCATTCAGGACTACGGAGGAGAGATCACCACAGCTTTAGTCATGGCCAGAGGGATGGACTGGCACAGTAACATTTTTTCAAGGGCCAAAAGACAAGGGGTTTGTCATATCACATCCATCCTCCATAGAAGTCCTCTGTCTTTCTCCTTGCTCAAAACTGTTCTGTGCATGGAAAAGGCAGAAAGATTTGCAAACCCCAGGGCTAAAGCTCAGCACGGGCTCACGAACAAGATAAACGAGAAGAAAGAAAGAAAAGACATGCAGAGCAGAGCAGGAGGGAGCAGAATTCGACTGTGCGCAGGCACAACATTCAAAGACTGCTCTTTCCCACATCTCAGACTCAATATTTCCGACTTCAAGGGTCTTCTGCCCATTTAAGCAATTTCAGGATTTAAGACAGGCTTCAAGACTTTCCCAGAAATGACCTCTATAGGATAGAGCCACAAACCTGTATTGGACTTTTGTTATTCCAGATAATAAAGACAAGGGCTGACCGTGAAAAATTGCAGAAGGACTGTGCAAGACTGATAAAATAGCACAAGAAATTCAGTCTAAATAAAGTGATAAGGTGATGCATGCAGGGAAGAACATTTCGAACTCACATATAACTGATAGGTCCTGAGCCAGCCATAGAAGCAAGATCTTGTAGTTATGATATATAGTTTCATGATAACATCAGCTTGGTTCTTGCTGGCAAGGAAAAAGAAAATGAAATGTTAGATGTTATTATCATTGTAGAGAGAACAGAACAGGCAGAGAACAAGACAGAGAGCATCATTATGCCATTGCATAAAACCAAAGTAAGTCTGCATCCTGACTAACGTGCAGCTCTGGTCCTCCAGTCTTTCAGTAAGAATACAGTAAAAGTCCACAAGCATCTGAGAATCACAGCAAGGATAACCCACAGCATGGAATAGCTTCCGTACAAGAAACAACTAAGTGAAAAGGACTGAGTCAGTGGTGATTTTACAGAAAGCTGTCATACCCCAGTTAAGAAGGGGATGGTGGAAAGGGATCAGTTGTTCCTTGTCTCTTCCAATAGGATTTGATAGCAGGAGGCATCGGATGAAACTGTCAGCTGCCAGGTTCCAAACAAACAAAAGGAGGTGTCTCATCACACCATGTGCAGTAAAGCTGTGGAGCTCCTTTCTCAGGACGTTGTGAAAGCAAAAATGCTACAGAAGTTCAAGGACAGAAGCTCACGGAAGCGAAATCTGCTGAGCATTTTTAAATATGTAGAAGTTGCCTCCAACTCAGGCTCTCCTCAAGCCACAGATGGCTGAAGGCCAGCAGACTTCTAGCAGGAAGCATCAACTATACCTCCACTATTGTGATATTCCCTGGGCATCCGGTTTTGGCCCCCATTTGAACTGGGATGCTGGGCTAGATGGATGTTCAGTCTGGCTCAGTGCAACTGCTTTTACGTACATCTTCATGATCTGAAGGAGATGGAACTTTGACAGATCCCAACTTCTTTCAAGCCTCGGTCTCTTTGGACCCGAACACAAAAGCTCTCTGTTTGGTGAGTCCCCAGTGGGCCAATGTGACAAGTTAAATATGATCTTGTAGGTAGGGAGGGAGGAGAATTTGTTCCCTGGGGCAATAAGCAAACCAAATGCGATTTTCCTGAAAGCCAAAGAGTTGGAGTTTGATGTCAGACACATAAAGGTAAACCTACAGCAATTCCACTGATCTCAATGGAATTACTTACATTTGTCATCAGAGTAACAATCCTAAGAAGGATCCTGAAGATAATCATGGTACTGTAGGATGGTCAAATGCAGGATGGGGTCCTGCCTTGAATTTGGTCCCAATCTTCTTGTCCTGACATTTTTTTCAGTCCTTACTTGGACAGGACTACCTTCTGAACAGGTAGGTCCTATTAGTCGAGGTCACAAATTCTTACCTTGCTTGAATTGCCCCAGGCAAACCTAAGGACAGGAGACCTTAAATAAAATCAATGTAGTGAAGAGTTTAAAAGAAGAAAGGACTGATGAGCAGCTTGAGAGTATAGATTCAGCCATCCTGGTCACCAAAACCTAAGAAAATGTCACATACTTTAGATTCAAGCTACAGAAAGGAGAAAGAAACAAGGAAGAGGGAAGGAAGGTGTCGTGGTTTCAGGTCAGCTCAGTCGGTAACAAAGCACCACGAAGCCACTCACTCACCCCCCACCCCCTCGCCTGGCCACGTTGGGATGAGGAGAAAATAAAGGCAGGCTTGTGGGTCGAGACAAGGACTGGGAGGGATCACTCCCCACTTATGGTCACGGGCAAAAGACAGGCTCAACTTGGGGAAGAAACAAAATCAATTTAATTTACTACAAATCAAAACAGAAACAAAACACAAGGGTATTAGGAAGGGAAACCAAACATCAGAACAACCTCCCCCCACCCCTCCCGCCTTCCCGGCTCAGTTCACTACCGATGCTTTCTACCTCCTCCCCCCGGCGGCGCAGGGGAATCGGGGATGGGGGTTGAGTCAGCTCGCCACACATCGTCGTTGCCGCTTCTTTCCTCAGGGGGAAGATTCCTCTCTCGTTCCCTGCTCCAACGTGGTTCCTTTCCGCGGGCTGCAGTTCCTCACAAACTTCCCTGGCGCGGGTCCTTTCCGCGGGCTTCAGTTCTTCCCGAACTTCCCTGGCGCGGGTCCTTTCCGCGGGCTGCTCTCCCGTCTCACACTGCTTCAGCGCGGTTTTTACCATGGGGTTACGGCCACCTTCGGGAGCCTCCGCTCCACCGTTCACCCCCCTGGGCTGCAGGGCCATCAGCCTCCTCAGGCGCCTCCTCCTCCCCCTCCACTTCCATGATTCCAGTGTCGGCAGCGATGTTCCTCTCAGGTTTCCCCCCCACACTACCGGTTCCCCTTCTTAAATATGTTTCCCAGAGGCGCTACCACCGTCACTCCCCGCCTAGAGGCGGGTCCGACATTTTGGCGTGCAGGTCCGGCATTTTGGCGCACGGGTCCGGCATTTTGGGGCAGCGAATTGTTCCAGCAACTTCTTAAAGGGGCCGCCTCTGCAGCCCCCCTCCCCTGCCACCAAGGAAAACCGCGCCACACAAACCCATAACAGAAGGGGAGGTTAAAAAGGTGACATGAAGAGGAGTGAGAACAGGGGACTACATGAAGTGGGGGGGACGGTCATTCATCTTCTAAGGGGGCTTCTTAGGCATTCAAAGGTATCTCAGACACACAAGCAGTCTCAGACACCGTATGTAGTTATTCAGACAACCCCAGCATAAACAGACCAGTCTAAATTTTGTGGCCAGAGGCCATCTCCAATATGAGCCAGGTCTTTCTGCTCAGCTAGGTGTGGAGTCTCCAAAACTGGTTTGGGGACACTCATCCCTGATTTCCGGATGGGGAAACAGAACATAAAAAGGATCCAGAGATTCAGAATTTTGCCTTTAAAGGCAAAAATCACTTTCCTGTGCATAGTCATATGACTGTCTCAAAGTCTACACTCTCTAGTTCAGCCTGTATAAGAAAAAGCATGGCTTTCAAAGAAAGTATCTGAAAAAAACTGCAGAGCAGCCCCCCTGGGTCTCCCAGTCCGGTGCTCCTCACACAAAGCTCATCAATGCCAAAGGATTTCTTGAGAAGAACTACCAGATTTCTTGACCCATGAAGTAGCTTCAGACACCATACAAAGTAAATCAGTGCAAGACTTCCCTACTCCATTCACCCTGTAACAGTATCCAGGATTTGAACCTTACTCTGTAAAGGTGAATTTACCTCACTTGACCTTTTCTTGAATCACTCTTAAAGCAGCTCTTAATGGTGGGTTTACAGTGCATGCTTGACCTAGTTATAATACCTCCTCTGTATCATTTCAAGACATCCAGGACTCTTACTACCAAACAACTTGCTTCTCAGTAGCATCCAAAAGATGAAAGTACTACAAGAAACAGGATTCAGAGTACACATTTACAAGCTCCCAGAGCGCACTGTGTTATGAGGACCCAAGGCCAGGGTCAAGTCCCGTCAGTCGCACAGGGATTCTAGCACAAGGCTGCATTGTAGCCAAAGGGTAGAACTCCCGTGTAACCTTTTTAACCATGCAGATGGTGTCAGTAGTCTTAAATATTTCCATCAGAAATAGAGGTTCAGGTGAGAGCCAGCACAATATGAACTACTGAGGCAGATCCTAGTAGGATAAATATTTCAAAGTCTCAGAATCTGAAACCCAAGGGGCATTCATCAGCAATCTCAGAAGACGGCCCAAGGACTAAACGCATGGTGAAGCTTGCATATGGCCTAAAACCCAGTCTCTCTAGGGTAGGGTTAAGCCACGCTGGCGGGATGGCACAGAGAAACCTGCATCGCTTGCTAGCATAAACAAGCCGTAATAGCATTCATTGCCTTTCTACTCAGACAAACCGCATTTAATTACTGTGCGTCCAAGTTGCAGTAATCTGGATGCAGATAGATCTGAAGTAAATTGAAAGGAAATGGATTTTACGTGACAATGTAGAAAGGAAAAGCACATTAAGATATAGATGATTAGGTGGATTGGAGGAACCTTGTAAAAGATAATTGCATTCAAAACAATAGCATCTTCAGCAGGGAAATTTCTGTCAAGTGAAAATTATACCACTGTCACACTCAGAGAAGTGTCCACACCAGATTGGCTCCTTCTTACTTTGCATGGTGGCTCCTTGAGTTTCTCTAAGAGTTGCAGCTTCTGGCTTGACTGACACCAGCAAAGCCATTTCTCTGAATCTCTGAATCTCACAGGCAGTCTGGTATTTCTCCGTGTCTCACATCCTCCTGGGAGACAACATATGCTTCTCTTTTCCACCCTTTACGTGTTTAGACTGCAAACGCTCTGTCAGCAGTATAAGGACCTGACCTGCCCAGCAGGACAGTCTGCAGCCTGCCTGGTCCCACCCTGTCTCTCAAGCTGACCAGTTCCACCTAGCGCCATCCCACCTTGAGAGGTATATAAACCCTTGGCTAACACAGGTGCTTGCTCAGTCCCATGAGGTGACTGAGCTACTCTGGTATGTGCCTCTGGAGAAACAAGAACTGGCTTTTACTGTTTGAGAGTAGTTGCATGGGGATCTAACCACTGTTTCTAGCAGTGAGATCTGAAGCAGAGAAAGGGAGCTGAGCAGGACTGTGTTTGCCCATCTGTAGTCAGCCACCTTATTAAGGCGTTATTAGATCCATCCACCAAAGTAGGAACCAGCTTTCAAGCAGTTCAACATCCCAGGCTGTTTTGATCCAGAGCTGTGGGTTAGCCTCTGTTTTATTGCTGGCTACTGAGTTATGAGAACAGAAACTCTAATTATTGAGTGCAAGTAAAAGGCTGCACCCTTCAGCAAGTACTCAGAAGCAAGGAGATCACCATCATCCACTCCTGGAGTGGATGGTACAGTACGACATGAGTCTCCATACATGCTGCACCACAGCTGTTCTTGCCTGCTTGTCCCAAAAGCCAATTACTGATATGGTTCACCATATAACAGGATCCATGCTTGACATCTCTGCAGCACAGAACTTTGAATAAATACCTACAAAAAGTAGAAATAGCCGGTTAATCTCTGGATTAGCTGGTCCCACGATGCTGAGTTGACAAATGCTGAGTCTATTGTGTCTTAATGTCTCTTTTGAGAGAGCAGCAGCATGGCTGGTGAGCAGCAGTAAGTCTGCTTGCTGTGGTCATGTTATGTCAACCGTCTCATCACAATTCTGCCGTCTTTGTCTTAGTGCCTGCCTCACTCCAGCTTCTTTTTTACTGGTGTTGTGAGAAGGTGCTCCTTATTTCTTCACTGTATGTGTCTATCTGACGTGTATTTGACAACAGTCTTCCATGGTAGTAGGGCTAACCCCACCATTTGCAACTTTGCTTCCTGTCGTAAGGATGCATAATAGCAACTCTTGGGTCCCTGAATCACATATTATTTGTTTTACCTTGGTTTTTTGTACGTTAGAGCCCCAGGGACTCTGATTCCCAGTGTTTTTGTCAGGATTTTTCTTGTTCTTCAGTTTCCTATTGACCATGTGACAGCCCACACTGTTGTGGTACCACTCTGAACTGTAACAGTGCTGGACATCTGTCCGAATCTGGGTCTGTGTCTTTCTTCAGTAAGTACTTTAGTAGCCGATCCAAGAGATTGGAGACTACAGATATTTTGGTGTCAGGCATACTGCATCCAGGAAAAATTGCTTCCATGCTTATGGAATCCTCTTGACTGCTGATGATTAATTGTTTTTGGAATGGGTCCTTTATACGTTTTCAGAGTCAGCAGTATTTACGGACTGAGTTTTTGCTTCAGAGTCTTGTTCACTTCAGCCTCCACAAACTTCAGGCACGGTTGGTGCCCAACACCTCTGATTTCTCATTTTGGGCATCTCATGGTTATATGCCTGCCTTCCTTTTGGGATAACAGGAAGATCAACAGCACATTCAGTGTGCTGTAACCTTGCTGCCATCCTCCTGTTTATCAGAGACCATATCTGCTGAGGAGGTATCTGTGCTGGGGCCCTGTTAAGTCCAGGCCTGATATAAACAGCATCTTCCTCAATGCCTACAAGTTTGATTGCTGTCAGTCAGACCCTTGATGCCTTGATACAGACCAGCCTTTCAACGCTTGCTCTATTTTTTCTTCTTGTGGTTTCACACATACCTATTATTCTGTTCATATTTCATTCATGGCAATCTTACTATTTCACTCATGGTAACCCTACTATTTCTGTTACTTATCTCTAGATATTTGACAAGCTTCATCAGCTTCCTTGATGCCACTGGCCTTCTGATGCCAGCATGAACACCTTTGGCTCTTCTCTTTGATTTTTTCACTTCTTGAATACCTTTGAAGTATCCCTTTGAACATATTTTTCTTGCCTACCTGCCTGTGTTAACTTCTCTTTCAGGCACATTATTTCCATCATAAGAAATATACAGTTTTGCTTGTTCAGCTGGAAACTACAGCTTTTTCCAAAGTTGCTCCAAGACACCAGTCATGCTATTCATCTGTTGTCCCCCATATCCAAATATCACCTCTGCAGGTCTAGGCATCTTTATACCACCAGCCCTGCTGCTATTTTCCTGGGAGGGGGATAAGATGTGAAACACTGCCTGAATGACAGTCAAAGGATGGGATGTTTCCCAGAAAGGGTGTTGAACACATGCCAGCGAGCACTCTGTTTTTCTAAAGCCTTGTGCTGGAAGCCTGCTGATACAACATGTTCAGGTAATATATTTGGGGATTACAAAAAACATCTCTGATGGCTTGCAGTGAAAAATATTCCCTTTATTTATTTGTTTATTTGTTTCACCTCAGGAACTAAAGGAAGAATTTTACCTATTTCACCTGTGACGGCAAATATCTACTTAATTGGCTTTTCTCCTTGCTCAGTGACTCCTGATGCTGTAACTCTGTCCAGCTACAGTTTCGGCCATCAGTGAAATGCAAAAGAAACTTTCCTCTGTGTGCCTCTCAGCTGTATTCCCACAATCCGTGCTTCACACTCTCTCTTGTGGTATCCAGGACCAAAGCAGCCCCACATGGTTAAGCACATTGCAAGGAAAACACAGCTGAGGGCTGCACCCTCCTCTGCTCCGCAGGGACGGGTCACGCAGTGGTCATGCATGGCAAGGATGGACAGACAGTTTGGCTGTTAAACTCTGACAAAACTCTGTTGGGCAAGTGCAAATGAGATTTACTCTGGTTTTCTTTGGAGGCTCACAATCTGGCTAAACTGGGATGGTTTTTCAGGATATGACAGAAGTCATATCCCCCGCAGTGGAAGCCCTTTCAAGCCAAATGTCTAGTCTCTGCTCCACAGAAGCTTTAAAGCTTCTCAAAGAAAGGCAGTGCGAGTCAATTTTAAACTACAGATGCATCTGTTTCTTTTTCTCTAGCCTCATTCTGAGAAACTGCTTTTGAATTGCTTCAGATTAAGCTCAGCTCCCCCAATCCAAACCACCAGAGACATCCACCACGGCAGATCTCAACCTCAAGGGTCACATTTGGCTAGCTTATAAAACATTGGGAACAGATTCTTATAATGCAACCAGTCCTGTAGAAAGCATTGTCAAAACCTGTGTTTTCTTGTTTTCTACAAAAAGCTATTGCAGAAAACAAATAGAGGAGCTGAAAGCAACCACCTATTGATCTGTACTTATCTGCAACGTTAAGGGCCCTATTTCTGCCGCATTCATTTTTCTGTCTTTTCAGTAAACGAAACGAGCTACTACCATGATCCCTTCTCCTTTCAACCTCTGCATACACCCACTGGCGCATTAATCCCTAGAAATCACCTCTTGCGGTTGCTTGATGGATGAATTCAGCAGAGGTACGTCCCGCTAATATATCAATGGTGGGCCGTTAGGCCAGGCTCAAGGGGTCTGCTTGCAAGTGATAGGCAAGAGAGAGGCCATAGCGTGTACTCTACCTGTGAGATGGATCCCCTGGGAGAAGAGGTGTAGAGAGGAGAGGGGATGTGCTGCTCATGCAAATTTTCTACATTAGATTAGCCCCCGGCATTGATGCACAGAAGCAGGTTGCTCCCAATTGCTAGGATTCAAAAGGCAAGGGACACAAAGGAGCAGTGCTAGCCGGTCCTACAATCCCCGCACCTTGTTTAATCCTGCCGTGGAGAAGAATGATGACTGCTGGAACCCAAAAACTCTCGTCTGAAAGAAGCATGTATCTGCCTGGTTTGGAGTGGGAGATGCCAACCAAGGAAGGATTTCATCCATAAGGAAACAGCTCCACCTGTGTGATTGAAACGAGATGTGAGAGTCTTAGAAAGATTTCTAAAGCTTACATAAGCATAACCACTGCTTGTACTCATTGCTTTTTAAGTGTCTTTATTTGCATTTCTATTGGCGTGAACAGGTCAGCTTCAGCCTGTTCACTGTTTTTGATCTGTTTCTTTTTTTCTGGCTCCCTCTCTTTGAGCCAGTGGGAGTCAGGCACCCCGGAGTTAGGCACCTGCACACACGTCAATAAACTTGCTGGATTGGGGGGGGATGATGGACACATTTGGTGGGATCTGTTGGGCGCCACTTCTGAAAATGAGGCAGAGCCACTAACACAGCACTAGAAATCTCACTTGAAATGACTGTTTCTGAAAATCTTGGCCAGGACCAGTTCATGTGTTTTGCACATCTCTCTCTTCTCCTCCCCAAGACTGATGCAATTACTTTGTTGTATTTATTACAACCTGGGTGCAATCGGTTCTCATGGTGAATATCCCTGTAACAGCCCTACACTGATTACTCATGTGATACCTGCTCAATGGAAAAGAATCAGTGAATCTCATTTCTTCTCTCGCCAAAGATTCCCCTGCCTCCCTTTCCATCGTTATATTTCTGGAAGCTCTTTTCCTCCTTTTTATTTTAGTCCTGGGTGTCCCCTGAGCTCTGTGATTGCATTTAAAACAGACACAACGACATTATGAAGCATTAAACTAATGGCATTTGAGACCATTTTTCTCCCGTAAACCATTACAACGTCCCTGGAACGGCTGGCAGAGAGCTGAGCACCAGTGCCGCCATCCAGGGCTGCATCCCTCTCTGCCGCTCGGTACACGCTTTGGGATTCGAGGTGCCATCTCTTGCACTACTCTCGCTGTAACAGTCCCCGAGAAAGCTGTTTTGATCTTCAGATGAGTTGTTTGGCATGACCATAATGACAAATACGTGAATGGGGGGTTAACCATGAATTGCAAAGTACCCATCAAATCCCCAAGGTGGAGAGGAATATATCTTCCTTCACACCCTTTTGATGTATAGTTAATTACACGAATCTGGAACTGTTACCATGTGCAAACACAGTGCAAATTGACTTTCTAAGCCATCCCTGGCCCCTCTGCATATGTCGCTCGCTCTAGCCCAGTACTGTGCTCTGTCTGTACAGACACAAATATATAAGCAGTGCTGTTTAAGACTCTTTTTTGATAATCCATCTTTATAAAATGTTAGAGGGATAGAACGGAATGTAGCATCCTTCGGCCTGATGCAGCTTTTTTAAAAAGAAGAGAAAAAAAACTTATTTTATATTGGTTGTTCTTTCTCTTGCCTGAATAAAAGCTTTAGCACAGCTTGAAAGGGTTGCATGTGCTGAAATGTAGCCCAAGGATATGTGTTATTATCCATCCCCTCTTGACCAGCAGGGTCTCGGCTCTCTCTCCCTTTCAGCCTTTTGTTTGAACAGATGGGATTGGGAAACGAAGGGAGAGAAAGGCAGTCTGTTCTCATTAACGCTCCCAGTACACAAACACAAACCTGAGCACAGGGGACATACAGAACAGGACTGATTCCACTCCACACACATCCACTGAGACCATATGTACCCACACACAAAGGCAGACAGAAGACCCACATCGAGCCAGCTACTAGGCATTTACCAAGGATGACTCCTCACCAACTAATTAATTTTTTTTTTTTTTTCAAAAGCCCTCATAGGTCATTTCCTTTTTATTCAGCTGCACAATTTAAAAAATAACCTTCAACCGATGTGGTGTTGAGGCTGTTTTAAAAGAAAGATTGTCATCAAATCAGCCTAAAAGCTGAGCTGGGAGCATTTGGTGTGTCTTGGTCTGATGTGAACTATGTGAAGAGGTTTCAGGCTGAACCTGCCAGACCAGGGATGAGGTTCATCCAGCCCAGCCTCCTGGCAAGGGCCAAGGCTGCTTCTTCTGGAAAAGGTGCTCAAAAACCTGCTCTTGGCTGTGATGGACTACCTGTCCATTGAGAACATCACCTCACAAACTCTGCGGCCAGGGTAGGCTGTAACACTTCAAAGCTGAATTCTGTTTCCATCATGGCTCTTGCATACTTTTCCATATTTACTGATAGAACTCTCAGAAGCACTATTTAAACGTATATTTGATGCTTTTTTTTTGATTGGTTGTTGGCCTCAGTGATGTCCTGTGGCAACGAATGCCTGCATGGGCAGTATGTGGAGAAACATCTAGCAAAGCTTGACTCCTCACTTTGGAGAAGGAGAAACCCCTGCAAGCTCTGCAGCCTGGTGGCTCACCACCTCGCGGCAGCTGAGTGGAGGTGACCGCCTGCAGCCTGTGACAAGCCCAAAGCCACTTGAAGTAGCTTGCAAAGATGAGGAGGTGAAGCGGGTTCCTCAGCACCCCACACATCCATCATGGGTGCGGGGCACAGGCAGATGGCTACTGCAGCACGGCTGGCACATGGCAACTCATTAAGCCATGGTACCACAGCCGCATGCCAGGAGCCATGGCAGAGAGGGTCTCTGCCCAAGCACGGTAACCTCCTCCAGTTACAGAGCATCTCCTGCTCCCCTTCCCAGGTGGCAACCCTCACCACAGGGTGGAAAGGGTTTTCGGGCAACTGGGATCTCGCTGCCTCCTCCTTCCTCACCAGGTCAGCTCTGGCTCCATTTGTGCTCATCTGCCCTCCCCAGCTCTAACTGAGTCAGGCCAGACATCTGCAGCTGCTAACAAGGAGCCCCCAGGTCAGAAGCACGACGGGCACTTCATGGCTCCGAAACAAGCACCGGTGAAAGTGAGTAGAGTCAGGAACCAATTCCCCAAATAGGGTCCTTGGTTAAAGCCCCTGACTGACCTTTGTACTTACCATATTTCCCTAGGAGGCTTGCTATACACTAATGAACATCATATCTTTATTTAGCTGTCGGCTAACAAGGTAAGTGAAGCTTGAGGGTGGCTCTCCTCCAGCCGCATCAGCCTGCAGTGAGCTGGAGACATGGCAGGCTCTTTCCTCAAGTGTATAAGGAAACACCCATGTATTATGTCCAGCATCAGGTAGATCTATATTTCATTACAGCCCCGGGCATTTGACATGTAGTCTCAAGAAAAGAGAGCTGTCATTTTTTCCCCAGGTATTGCAAGCGTAGGGAATGCAGACCAGAAAATGAAGTGGTTCTCCCCGCAGGGCTGTTTGCAGAAAGATCACAGGAGGGCCAAGGCAGAGAAGCATTAGTACCTCTGCTCGCAAGCTCTCACATGCTCTCTGGGCATGCACAGGCAGGTTTCCATAGCCGTGCACCTCCTTTGAACATCATCGCACCCACACGTGTGCTTCAGGTTATTGCCAGCAGATGAGCGGCTGGCAAGGCACCCTCTGCCGACTTTTTTCCATGCACAGTTGCCCAGTTTCCACAAATAAGAGCAGCAGGGGCAGAGCCCAAATGCAGCCCCCCTGCTACCCACCCATGGACTGGCACAGAGAGAGCTAAAGGCTTAGAGGCGGCTCTGCGGGAAGTGGGTCCAGGTTGCACGTGAGCTATACCATGAAGGTGGAGGCCCCCCCGACAGCTCCATGGCAAGCCACCTCAGGCCCCACTGCTCTTATTAGCTGAAGCACAGCTTGTGTCTGGAAGCAGCATCACTTCAGCACTGTGCAGAGCACAGTTAATAAACCCTGATGGGCCTGAACGGGCAGCAAGCCGGCGCGGCACAGCGCTCCTCGGATCACTGTCGGTGAAGGCAGAACAAGTAGGAGCCAGGGCCAGGACACATCGCTTGGTACAAAGTGGTGTTCAGGAGAAACCCCTGTATCTCTGCAGCACACCTCACAGTGCTCCCAGCCCAGGACCAACACCTACAGTTAGCAACATTCCTCCTAAGGTCTGCCCACACCTCACGAGCAATGAACATCAGCTTTAGTTGCACAGTTCTTCAGGCAGGCAACAGTTAGCAGAAAAGACCAAACCACCAACCGCCAATTTCAGCAGCCTATAAGAACAACACCATGATCTCTAGACTGACGCTTTGCCCATTAGCGCATCTGCATGGCACCAGGAAGAGAAAATAGATCCTGCTCTTAAAAACCCAGTCAGCCAACCAAGGAACACAGGCCCCCAAGCTTTTCAAAGCAAAACACTTGAAGTTTGGGCTCAGCAAACACAATATGGCTCAGCAGCTTTCACTCTTCCCAGCAAGGAATGGCAATGCTTTCAGCCAAACCATTACAACCTGTTTACAAGGGAGGAAAATAGAAAACCCCAACAATCCAGAAAAAGAAAAACTTAACAGTCAGAAGGGTCAGCTGAAGTCTAGGAGTATCAAGGTTCCTTAGTTTTCCTCTGTCTTTTTGGCAGAGGCAATTCTACAAATTCAACTCTTGCTTTTGCCCCATACCAGAAAAGCAGCCTGGAATTTGAAGTTTCATGACTAACAAGAACTCTTTGCAAACAAATGACTTTCAGATCAATAAAAATATTTTGCTTCACCTTAAAAAAAAGCCTAACTGACAAGCTGCTTGAAAATGAAATATTGAAACAGAGCATTTCAATAACTTGGAGAAGTTCAACCTTTACGTTAGTTATGGGGAGAAAAGTGCCTGTGTACAATCAAAAGGAGCTCACAGTGCAGCTGCAAAGACAGCACACAGCTTGGGCTGCGAGTCGTCCTGCTTCAGTTATGCTGGGTCACAGAAAGATTGATCAAACTCCTCTCTGTGGGTATTTCCAATATGTCCCAGAGCTATAAAGGTAAGCCTGATAGGTACAAAGCGATCCTCCTCCTAGTAGCTATACCTTTTCTCTACACAGCTGCTGCTAGCCAAGCTTGGGAACAGCATGGTGAAAGACAGCTCTTTAGTCCAATAAAGTTGTCACAAAATTGTATATGATGTTTTGCTCCATCATGTACAAGAGAATCTCTTTCAGACCATCTGTGCCTCAGAGCACAGGATAGCACTGTGCCACCCGAGCCTGCAGTGCCACGGGAGAGCTCAGCCTGTGCCAGGCTGTGTGCTGGTGCCACCAGAAAAACCACTGCTTGAGCTCCATCCTTTGACGCTTGCTTGGGTCAGGAGCTGGATGCACCCTGCTGTACCCCAGCTCTCACATCATTTCAGAAAACGGACAGATGCCCAGAGTACCACCACCGGGGTGGGGGGGGGTGGGGGGGCACAAATGCTACCAGGAGAGCTTCTTGGCCCTCTATGATCTATCAGTGTAGATATATCTGTTTATACTCAGCTGAAAAGGACCGAGGGATTACAAGTGGAGGCCAAGCAGAGTGTTCTCTTTGCAAATAATGCCATCCACATTCTGGACTACATTAGGAGGAAGGTGGCCAGCAGATCGAGATAAAGTATTATCCCAATCTGCTCAGTGCTGGTGAGCCTGCACCTAGATATTTTGTCCTGTTTGGACCCCCAGTTCCAAAGAGATGTTGAAACACTTGGAAGCATCAGCTTAGATGGTGAGGGGCCTGGAGCATATAACCTATGAGAAAAGGTTTTAGGAGCTGGGCTCGTACTCTGGTGAAGAGAGATTACTAGGCAATATAACAGCTGCCTACACTTGTTTCAAAGGGAGCTCCAAAGATGATGAGCCAAACGCTCATACAGTCCTAGTCACCCACGGGCTGTGGAGACAATGCGGAGAGGCTGGAGGGAGAGTTCAGTGCAACAGCTCCTAAAAACAGGCAGAGCCATTCTGGAGCCAGAGCTGCTGCAGGCAGAATGTGACTGCCCTCTCTCCTAAGTTTTCCTGGGATCAATAGCCAGAGGTCTCAGTTCAAGTCAAGGGTCAAGTATTTTCATTGAGCTTCAGAAGTTGTGATAACTCCTCCGTGCAACAGAGGCTGCTCCAGAAATACCTCAGCTGTGCAGGGATGCTTTTAAACTAGTCCTGGCTCTAGTTTTGCATTATTTCCCTCCATAATTCCCCTCCAAATGAATGTGGGACCACGACCATCCTAATGCATCTACGGTGTTTAAACTTGGATCACAGCTAATACAAAGGGGCTGGAAACAGCAAGTAAAACACCATATGTTAATTAGCTTTGAAAATTGCACAAGTCCAAAGCCAAAACTTCCCTTCATCTGAACTCTGCAGAACTGCTGATATGGATGCAGACCTGAATCTTGTGTCTGGCTGATCCAAGTGCTCCTAAGTGGCAGTCCCCTACTGATGGGGGAAGATGGGCTGGCTGCTGGACTGCAACTGCTAGTTGCTGCCAGTTCCCAGTACTTCAACTCTGCCTGGCCTGCCACTCATTCTGTTGTCACTGAAATAGCTGAAGCTGGGATGTTCAGCTTGAATGGATCTTCAGCTTTGCTGCTTGAACCAGTTTCTACCTGACAGCTCACTCTTGCTCCCATTTACAAGGAAAACCAAGATACTCAGCGTAGCTATGGCACAGACTGGCACAGACTGGGGCTGAGGTGCCAAGCTGTGAAAGAAGAGGGAAACTGGGGTGTGTAAGGAGGCCCACCTGAAGATGGGCTCCACCTTGCTCCTTGCTCCAGGGCCCAGCTCCATGTCATCAGTAGTCACAAGAGCTCAGCTCCCCAGCAGCTGACTCTATGCATTTGCATCCCAGCTTTGCATGTGAATGTGATTTAGGGTCCTCAAGAAAAACTTGGTCCTTTGGTCTCAGATGGGGGGTGCACAGGGAGGACAGCAGAGAGAACAAACAGCCCATCTTGCAATCCGAAATGAAATAAGAGGGCTCGGCAGTGGCAGCACTGGCAGGAGGAGCAGCAGCCCCTCCGCGCTGTCTGGACGATTTCCCAGAAGGGACGGCAAGGCCTGTGTAATCAGGCTCAGCTGGTAATCAGGCAAAGTCCAAACTAGCATAAAGACTAAATTATCCCTTAGTCCTTCCAGCTCAGGGGAAAGGATATTGATAGGGAAGGTGAGGGTGGCTGCTGGCCTGCAGCTGCCAGCAGCAGCCCATGCAGACAGAGAAACATCTTTCCACCTAACCTGCCCCTCGCCCCATTGTCATTCAAATAGCCAGCGCCTGGCCTGCAAAAGGGCACATGCAAATCCCAACCCCCCTGCTCCGCTGCACACCAGCATAGCTCTGGGCACCCTGTGGCCCTGGGCAGGGGGCGGAATAACACCATCTGCACCCGTGGGGGCTCACAGAGAGCTGCCCGAAGACCCAGCCGCTCGCTCCTCCGGTTCACCCCTACTTTCTCCTCTCTCTGGGTTACAAAAAGGGGGAGCGATGCCAGGCTGTCTGAGTCAGCACGAAGTGTGGGCCCAGCAGACGAGGCTAAACCCGAGTCCAACTGGCTGAGTTGTTGCAAATACTCTGATAAAGAAATTAAAATTTGGTTATATAAGAGAGCTCGGTTTGATTAAGAAGTAGAAAATTGTGAAGCATAATGTATAGGAGTGTTAAGTTTGAATTGTAGTCATAGGAACTTTAGGAACTGTGTTATGTGTAACTGTAGGAACCTTAGTATTGTTAGGTTTGAAATAAGCTAACCACAGAAACTTCACCAGGAACTTACTGGTTTTCTTAGGTGTTGCTTCAAGAAACTAAGGAAACCGTCATGGACACCAGTTTGCTGCTTGGAAACCCCCTTACCCTTCCCATCTAGATTTGAGTATTGAGGATTCCAACCAGTAGAGCTAAGTGAAATTGACCAATGGTTGTTTTAAAATAAGAATATTAATAAGGTGATATAATCAAAAGACCAATCATTATAAAGGTTAAAGTTAAGAGTGAGCATAGTATGCACTTTTATGTAAAATAACTTATGTAACAATGACTTGACAGAAAAAATTTATAAAAACCGATGAATGTAATGTTAAGGTGGACATGCCTTTGGAGGACCGATCCCCTGGGTCCCCAGCGCTGCATTAAACGAAGTGCCTGCTTCTTAACTTCATATTGGTGTTAAGGAGTTTTATTCCGGATTTCGGTAACAGAGTCACCTTGGTTCCGCCAGTGCTGGAAGAGCACTGCAATATCCCACCCTGAGGAAGGTCAGGGCCTGGGCCCAGCAAACGAGGCTAAACCCGAGTCCAACTGGCCGAGTCACCTCGGTTCCATCAGTGCTGGAGGAGCGTTGCAATGTCCCACCCTGGGGAAGGTCAGGGTCTGCCTCGCTGCTGGATTCAACCTCGGGAGGAGGGTCTGTCACACCTTTTAAAACCCCATTGACCCGTCCCCATCTGTTCAAAAACCGTAGCCCTCGAAGTTACACGGTCGTCTTTAAATCACAAGGTTTAGTTTAAGTAAATCGACTTTTGCGTGTGGTTTTGGTTGGGAGGGGGGTGAGGTTTTTTGACACTTCGGTGTCTGAACCTTTAAAACCCCGCCATGGGGCAGGACTTCAAGCTGCCCTCTGCAACTTCTGGGGCTGAGGTGGGCGGCGGTGTGTGTGTGTGACTAGCGGTCACCTCCACGCTCCTCAGACTCTCGGCCACCTCTCCTCACGTTGCGGCCGCTCCCGTTGGCTGCGCGAACGCTGTTTGTGAGGAACCACGCTGGAGCCCAGAACCTCGCAAAAGCTCCCGGTTAAAAAAAAAAAAACAACCCCCCCCAAAAATT
>VYZV01021596.1:577345-667414 GCA_013401275.1 Pandion haliaetus | reverse complement strand
CCCAAAACACCCCAAAACCAAATCACCACACGGGGCGGGGCGGGGCGGGGAGGCGGCAGGCAGCGCCACGCGCGGGGCNGGGGAGGGGGGGGCGGGAGGTCAAGGCCCTCACGCTGCCGGAAAGGAGAGAGGACAAAAATGGATCAGGTCTCTTTGTTCAGCAGGGATTTGGGAAGAGGATGCGTCTGGTTTGTATTGCTGCATGGGTAAGGGCTCCCTGCGCGGGTGTGCCGAGGACTTTCGGAGTGGTTGGCCGGTTCTCTAAAACTGATGGAGAAGGTGAGGGTCTCAAAAATGTGAAATAATGCCTACAGGCTTCGTGAGGGACAGTGGCCAGGCGGAGGTAGAAGCTGGGTCCTTGCCTCGCTGCACGGCGGGCTCAGCTCTTTCTTGAGGCGATGTACTCCGCTGGGAAATGTGCATCGAGACAGACATCTTCGTGAAGCAGGGGTTTGTCTGCATCGCCCCGTGAGAATTCGGTGTCCATGCCTATGCCGACCAGGAACACACGCTGTGTCCCTCACCACTTACTGTGGCAACTGGGGAAGTTGCTGCCGCCTTACTCTCTGTCCTGTGTTTGTGCAGCACCCAGCAGCGTGGATGTCTGCTCTCTGATTCCCAGCTCCTCCGTGCTCTGGGCACGCAAGTGAGAGATACTTCTTTGCTGTTTTCCTGTTGAAGGAAGAAGACCCTGCAGGACTTTAGGAACAGGCCAAGGGCAGCAGGCTGCCGGGACCAAGAGGGCAACCTCACTCGGAGGACATGGTCATCCCATCACCTACTTTGCCTGCGTTGGAGGAGATGGAGAGATCAGTCCCCACCTCCTGCGGCGGCAGGCCCACCACCATGCAGGTGGCACGGGGGGGGGCTATATCACACCGCCTAGGAGGCTTGAGAGCCACCAGCTCAGTCTGATGACCTGGTCACCCTGCAGCAGCTGCTCTCACTCTTCTGACAACTCTGAGCTAAAGCAAAGTCACTTTGCAGCTTCAGAGTTTGAGTCTTAATTTAGACCCCTGCAAGTGGGCACTGGGTCTGCGAGAAGGGACAGCCTTGATCAGCTACCCCAGAAGAGGCACCCCAGAAGAGGCTTCGTTAATTAGAAATTACTGATGTGTATGTAGCTGACAATTTGTGGTGAGAAACTGTTGATGCCTGGATGTACACTTCTGACTCGGCCCAGCCTACCCATCACAAATCAACCACTAATAGAAAAGCGAGCAGAAACCTGTTATGATAATTGCACTATATCATTTAAGAAGCTCTATCTAGCTAAATCTTGAAGAACCTTCAGGAGTTGGGCTCTGATCCAGGAAGACAGTGACCCACATGCTTAACTTCTAGCACAAGGGCAGACCTAATGGGCTGCAAAATTAAGCACAGACCTAAGTGTTTTTGGCTGGGTTCAGGGCTGTACAGGCTAACACTTCAGAGAAGGTCAACACCTCGCAGCATGTCAGCGTCAGTGGGGAGGTGGATGGAATGCTGCTTCCTAATTTTATTCATGCTAATAAATTCCCCACCTGTGTCCAGTAATTTACAGACAAAAAAAAGCCAACCTACCATCACTGGGTAGCTAGAGATAGCAGCTGGTCATAGTGTTTGGTTCACTAGAGTTCCGTAAGTGAAGTCTCTCAGGGTCTGAGGACTGTGGGCAGGTTTGGTTGCTCCTGCATCCTCTCCGAGGCTATAAGGCTCACCAGGTTTCCTTCACAATGCTTCCAGTGAATGTGGGGGTTTAATGCCTGGTACTCAAGCGGTGCTCTCCCAGCTCTCATCTGAGACAGAGGTTAAGTACAGGAAAGAAATTTTGGATTAAAAAAAAAAAAATTGCAATTAAAAATGTCAAAAGAATTACTTTCACTGTTTTATTGGAACAGTTCTGTCAAATTAAAACACAATTGTTAAGTCCTTTATGTTACAGGATCTGTGCTTTCTGCCACTGGAGAGTTTTAGATGGATATTTTTCAATTAACACTTCAATTAATGTCATTGGGGGTCTGCCTGAGATAATTCTTATGTGGTCTTCCCCTTTTTGGCATGTGTGGTTATTTGGATTCACACTGTCAGCGTAAGTTATGCTGTTCAGCCGCATAGTTCTGTGTATGATCACAACACATGGAAGTCAAAAGGACTTAAGTAAGTATTAAATACTTGGGCTCTTCAGCAGATTTGGAAAATATTAAATGCATCACTGAATCAGGCCCTGTCTTCATTCATTTAGCTGCCTAAATCTCTGCTTTGTTGGTCTAATCTGGACAAATAGTAATCAGAACGAACTGTAGGAGCAGCAAAACAATAGAAGTTTCACATCTTCACAAGACTAGCCTTAAATATTGAATTGCCTGTTTAAACCCCGAAAATCTGCTACTTGCAAATGAAATAGTGATCCAGCAATGACTGCAGCCTGAAATTGGTCTTTAAAAAGGCATTGTGTTCATAAATCTGCAAGCTTTAACTCAGACAAAATAGCAATGCAAATAGTCCAGAAAATGTCACTTTATGGCAAGGCAGGCGTTTGTATCTTTGTCAAAATGTCTCAGATAGCATAAGGAAAGCTCTGTCATCCTCCTGGGAATCTTTCCCTCTGTACTAGATTGAAATGGAAGAGAGAAAAAAAAAACCACACAGAAAAAAAGGAAGGGAAAAAAAAAAGTCAAGAAAAAGCTCTTGACCAAGGAAGAATGGTTATACTTATTAATTTAAAGCTACCTTTGTTTCTTGCTACTGGCTGGTAAGAACAGAACACAAACTGCTGTGGTAGATCATTTTAGATCCTCTTTTCACATATGACATTTGCCTAACTGCACTAACAGTAACTCCGGCTCAGATTGCTCCATCCCTGCCATGTATATCCACACCTGCTAATCTGGGGAGCTTTGTGGAGCTTAGTTACAGCCTTCAGCGTGCAGATGCTCTGCACAGCCATGACGTGCGGCTCCCAAGAGGCAGAAGAGCCGAGTTTGCAGTGCTGGTTCCTGCCACCACGCACGTGCTCTGAGACAGAAGAGGACGAAGAACACCATCAACATACAACTTCGATCCTTACCTAATAACTGTCACACGCTCTGAGCTGACTTGTATCTCCTGCCCACCAAAATACGTACCGTTCAGGGGTCTCCAGCCTTCACTAGGACCACGGCACTCAGTAAGGGACCTGCTGAGAGCAACATCATAGTTTGCTCTCCCTGTTGAACCATGAGGAATATCTGGATGTTGGCCACAGGCTGGCATCTGACGGTCTAATCTTCTCTTTGGTACAACTCTGCTCGGAATGTACAGGTGCCAGCTGTACAAGTCCAAAGTCATCTTTGACGAACTCAGAGGAGAAGGTTCCAAGCCATATCCAGTGCAGGAGCCATGCCCTAGTTTTTGAGATCCTCCTTACCCACTGTGCCGGCTAAAATGCACCTAAAGAAGAAAACTCTTCACCTGCCTGGAGACAACCTGTCCCCCACAGGGTTATAGCAGCTCATACTTTCCCTGCACCACTAGCAAAAGCCACACACCTCCCAAAGTTTACACTAGAAACCAAGCACCATATCTCCCGTGCACCCTCTTTGCCCCATCCTCTTTCCCCCCACGGACTGTTCTGCCATGCCCCATACCTGGCCACCCCCAGGTCCGGTCTGCCAGTGGGTGGGAGACCCCTTGGCCCACGGGGATGGAAACAGGAGCACACCGTGTGGAATGAGTCCCCACGCCCGGGGAAGAGCTGAACTCTGCAAGCTGGCACGCCGCAGCAGAGACAAGCGTTATAAATACAAGTGAACCCCGCAGCCCTTTATGGAAGCCACGGCCCAGGCTGCAGCTCAGGGGTGCTGCCATGTGGTGCGTAGCTGGAAACCTCAGGTTAGAAAGAAATGCAAAGCCATGCTCTGGCACAACACCCCGCTGGCCCTGGGCTTGGGGAGACACAGCTACTGCTTTTTCTCCAGGAAAGTGCCGGCTGCATGTTTTTGGGTGCGCCGGGCTTTCTGTTTTTTTCTTTGCATCCCAGGGCAGGGCTGGTGCAGGAGGCCGCTGCTGGGGTCTCTGCCTTTTAACAGGGCTCCTCTGAGCATTCAGCCTCACCCGGTGGAGCCTCAGCCTCCACTTCCCAGCCTCCCACAGGAGGCAAAGCCAACAGCTCCTGCCTCATGAGGCTCAGAAGTGCTCTGTCCCAGGATGAAGAGACTCTTCAGCAGCACAAGCCAGTGTCTCTTCAAGGGTGGGTGACAATTCCCAAGGACAGGTGCAAAAAGATTCAAAAGGACCTGTGAAATGTTTCCTCCGGCCACCCTGAATTGCGGGTGGCAGTTCATTTTCAGCAAGGCAGAGACATGGTTCTTCCCACCGTCAGCTGCAACAGCAGTTTTTGTCCATCCCTTTTGGCCATCCACGTTTTTGCTAACTTCTACCACATCATCGTAGAGTTTGTGATTTTTGGGTCCTTCTGTGGCTCTTGACAGCAGGTTCCGTGCTATTACTCAAGCATTTCAGCTTCCATTTTCAAACAGAGAAGCTTTAATAGAGAAACTTTTCCTCTTTTGTGACTGTACGTAAAAGCTTGAGCACAGGCTCCCAGAAGCTGCCACGCCAGGGAGAAATACCACAAGCAAGACACTTCTCAGATCGCCTGGTTTCTAGGCTGACTTAATGACCTGAGGGAAGGGGATACCCGAGTCGTTACTTCTGAATTCTTGGGAACGCTGTGTAATTGTACCCCAGCTACATACCAATATCCATGGTGGGTTTGCTGACAGTAGGGCTTATTCAGATAGAAAAATTTGAATTAAAAAATTGCCTGGCATTAAAAAAAAAAAAAGGCATGCCCAGAGCATGCATAAAGGACTGCCTGTAAGACATCAGTAGTGCCTGGAAACTTATTCACCCTAGAAATGTAAGTGCCTGACAGGTGCCAACAGAGTTTTTAGAGAGATTCAGGGCTGTCCCAGACTGTGTAAAGTCCAGTTAGAGAAGAGGGAGGTCAAAACGGAGCAGAAATTCGAGCAGCAAATCCTTTCTGTCCCCTCGCAAAATTAAGGAGTGTGCTAAGATTGTCCGGCTCATCATCCAAAAGGAATGAGGTTCCTGATGGCACAGTGAGCTCACCCCAGCACTTCCCAGCTGCGCCCCGGCAGGCGTCACGGTCCAGGCAGGGGAGGGGGAAGGCTTTGAGGGGCAGCGCAGGAGGACAGGAGCGAAGGAGCTGCCACTCCAGTGCAACAGGTGTAAATCTGCTGGGCACAGCTCCGTCAGCAGCAGCCGGCGCCACGCCGCTAAATTAAACACCCCGTCCAATCATCAAGATGTTATTAAATACGCCGATGCTCTCATGGCTAGGAGAAACCCGAGGTGCAAGTGGCACCCCAAACCTGGCCACCCCAACCCTGCCTTGTGCAGGATCCTTGTTTTAGACCCTGGCCGCAGAGGGCTGGGTGGAACCAGCGCTGGTGGTTAATGCGTGCATGGGCACATGCAGGCAGAGACACAGACGTATGCTCAGACATACCGATCGTGGCCAAAGCTAGGCAGGATTCCAGTCATCCCACCTCCTCCAAGAAAAAGGCCGGGGAACCGATGGAAATGGCTGGGCTGTATGTGCCTTAAGCATTTCCAGAAGGGAATGTATTGTGTCAGACCATGTGGTTTATTTCTTTTATTTTATTATTAGTAATTACATTATTACTATATTATTAGTAATTGCTGAGGTCCCTGGGCCAGGGCTCAGCTTGCACCCATTCACACCCCAGCTGTTGGGGAACCAGCTTTGGGCCACACTTTCACACCAGCTCAGGGCTTGGCTGTGGGTCACGGGGTTTTCACAGACATCGCCCAGAGTTCAGCTCTCAGCATCTCTCACAGGAACACGCCTGGCCTGTTCTCTGAACCAGCTGTCCTGAAAAGGTGGCCAGCAGCAGTTGCATCCCCTTCTCCAGCTCTTCAGCGTGCCAAAACCTTCAGGAGCCTAGACCTGGCCCAGGCTCCCTGCCTGCCTAAAGCACTAATCCCCATCAGTCTAGTGTCTAAGCACCTTGCGACATCATGCCATCCCCGGACCCTGTGGGCGCAGCCCGGATGGAGAACTGAAACACGGAAGGATTTTTTCCAAAGCCCCGTGGGAAGCCTGTGGCGGTGGAAGACTCGAACGTCCATCTCCTACCCACAGCCACCTCCTGTCCCTCCTGAAGAACCCATCCCCACCTTTCCCCCAGGGGGGACATCATGCCCCTGCCTTAGGGGCAACTACTTTAACTCAGCAGTTGTGGCATCACAGCACAGGAAGGTGACATAAAACAGGGCAGGGTGGCAGTGACATGTCATGGGGTTTGTCCTAGGGGAGAATTTTTCAGCATGTGGCACTGGAGTTTTTCTGAAGTAGGGTGCATTAGAGGTATCTTGGAAAAAAAAAGGACCTCTCATCGACCAGCTTAAAATTGCTATGCAGGCATCTGCATTGACACCAGAATGATTTTAGGAGTTCATACATCAAAAAACAGGTTGAGACCCTCAGTGCCAAATGCATGTCAGAACCCTCCTTGCTCCCAGGTGCTGCAGAAGAGAAGGTGAGCAGGAGCCCATGGCAGGCAGCAGCGTGACCGGGTCTCCGCTCGGGCTGCTTTGTGTGGTGTGATCGGCAGAACTCTGGGTCACGTCTGTAGGATGCCAACTCATCACGATTACTGGCAAGGCAAGGATTTTACTAACTGGTCTATGGCTGTCACATCTCCCCGTTTTCAGGTTAGATAGAGCCAGAAGACCAGATTCTAGCTTGAAAGTCTCTTCCAAATGCTTGTTATTTGCTCAAACAAGGCTGCCTTCCTGTGGATCTGGAAAGGTATTGCCTATCGGACCCAAACAAAGCCACACAGAGCCCCCCTGTGCCCAGCCACCCAGAGGCAGTGGGCATGGACTCCCCTTAGAGGCTCAGTGACTAAATCTGGGTCTGGCTTCTCTAGGCAGGGTGCCAGCTACTCCATCCTAGGAGAGAGGAGTTTTTGCAGACGAGAGCGCAAGGAGCAATGGGACACCCATNCCCCAAGAAGCCCCTCCACCCTTTTCCAGGGTGGGTTGGTTGTGTGGGGGTAAGTTGTACCCGGCTCCCACAAGCTGGCAGAGCTCCCAGCCCAGCCAGGAGGGGTAGGCAGGTCGCTGCCTCTGCATCCTGCTGCAGCCTTTTCCAGTCCACCTGATGAGTCCCCCAGCCACCACAGCAGTTTGCCTTCAGATGTCCCTTGTCAGACCTCTACATGAAGAAGCAGCCTTGTCTGCTTCCAGCATTTCTCCTCATGCTTTTCATTTTCACTTTATTGCTCTCCTTCCCACCTATTTCCATCCATGCCAATGGGCCCATTTCCATTTTGGCCCCAAGTGATGTCTGAATTAAATCCTTTCTTGCTGTGTAGGGTTTATAAACCCTGTAGGAGGTAACTATCCCAATCCTTCTGGGACAGTCCCGGTTTTGACCTTCTGAAGTACTTTCTGACCTGTATAAGACACAGGTGCCAGACCAGCTCCCAAAGACAGAGAGGTGCAATGATCCCCATAAGGTAGCATAGAGCAACTTTGCTCAGGGGGACACAATGTCTAAAAAAGACAAGACTTTTCTGAAATATCAGAGACCCTACCTGGCACAGAGTGAGTCAGGACTCCTGAATCATCTTGTTGACCTTCCCTTTATAACTTCTATATAATTTTGTACAAGTGCCTTTGTCTGTGCCGTGTTTTATTTTCCTCATCAAAAACAGTGTGTGTGTCGGAAAACAGGAGGGTCTGTAGCATCTTCTTATCATACTGCAGGTCTTGGGACACCTCATGCAAAATATACAAAACGCCATCAGGTGCTGCGAAGATCTCTGGCAGTTTAAAATGGGAAAAAAAGGAGAGGAGGAAATGCAAAGGATACAACTTCTCTGCCTTGTACTTGCCATCACTGACATGACTGCATCAGAGTACAGGCAACATAAACCACCATGAAGGACTTGTCACCTTTCAGGGCTGAAGGAAAGGGGGAGAGAACTAGGTTTTCTCACACTGCAGAGCTTTCCTTGAGATGATAGTGATCCTTTCGGTCTCCTTAGAAAGGCTCAGTGCATCTCAGTCTCCCAGCCTAATGGCAGCAGTACGCTCAAAGTTATTATGAGCTGTGACCTTGCTTGGCTAGCTGGTGGCAAAAGGCATATTTTCTGAATACTCCTATCTTGCAAAACATACAAGGTCTTAGAAGCTTGAAAAGAGATTAGCTAAAGCAGAACCTTAAATCCTGAAGCCCTGGAAAAAAAGCTCACCGAAACATTTGGATCAGCAGTGGCTGGGGACCTCTTTTACCGCGTGAGCTAGAAAGGACAATGAAGGTGAGAACGGCAGCGTGGAGTGCAGCTGCAGCAGCCAGGAGGGAGGAGCAGCAAGTGTATATCCCTAATTTATAATACAAGTAGGAAAAAAAAAATCAACAAGAAGGAGATTCTTATTTTTCCTATGTTCGCACCCAGCACTATTGCAAACCCGAAATGAAGGGCTGAGATTGTACTGTTTTGAGCACTTCTGTTGTATTACTGTCACTGGCTACCTATCTTCACAAAATTCAAAGAAACAAAGTAAAATCCTGCTTCAATGCCTGACAGGGGTGGTTTTGCAACCTAATTCCCCCGAGCCAGGATTTTGCTCAATGAATATACCCGAAAGAGCCTAGAATAGTGGATAAAGCCACAGCAAGCTTTTCCTTTAATTCTCTCTTTCTTTGCCTGAAGTTTTGGGGCCAGTTCTGAAGGTTGTTTGACTGACGTGGGCACCTGCTCAGATGGATGGGCATTGAGCCCTACCATCTCATTTCTCAGAGGGCTTTCAGGTGGATGGCGGGCTGGTTCACCAGGGAAGAGCATCATGCTGATTTCTAGAGTCAGGACTAAAAGATGGTTAAGGAGTCAGAGTTGGGAGGTTGAGCCTTGCAGTCAACTTATATCAGAGACTAACAGATGCCAGCTTTGCCAGGGAATGAGCTGAAGGGCAAATGTCCCAGGACACAGTGCTGACTATATCATTCCCTTGCATGGCACTGGACACAGAAACAGATGTGTTGCAAACATGGGCAGCTAAATAGGATCAGGAGGACCTTGGACTATGCGGAAAGATAGCACAAAGTATTTGTAGTGAACCTGTGAATGCAAAATCCAAGATTTCACAGAGAAGCTCTTTGTCCCCCTCATCTTTCCCTCCTGTGGGGAACTGTTATTGCTCCTACCCTAGAGGAGAGGATCTGACACACAGAGAAACCTTATGTCAGTGTCCTGTAGAAATGGGCCTTCAGCAAAACTTAGGTTCCCCAAATCCATTAAGTCTACACACTGTCCTTTTCTTGACAGTGAGCCTGCCCCAAAATTCCCAATCTAAAACATTATCTGAGTGTGGATGGACAGCTTTGAACTCCCAAGGAGATTTGCTCCAGGGGCCGAGATGGGCACATTTCAGTGTGCTGCTATCAGGACACAGTGAGATGATGAAGAAAAAGACTTAGGGCCTTTGTCAGGGTGTGGGAGAGTCTGCTTCAGTCTCAGCAATGCTACTGGCATCCTAGAGCCCCCCCCGCTCCCCAGGAAAAAAAGCAGCTCTGTTCAGACTCAAGTATTTAACTGCTGTTCTGAACATCCCAAAACATGTGAATCCAGGATTTCAGGTCTGTATCAGCACGGTTACAAGGAGAACATCTGCTTTGACTAAAGTTCCTTAGAATTAAGAAATTCAGGTGATTGAGGCAGTTGTTCAGATTTTGAGGAATTCATCCTGACTGTTTTCACGGGTTCATCCCTTTCTAAGTCAAACACACAAATTCTGCCTCCTGGGAAGCATACAGCCATTTAAACCACTTCTGACTTAGTGAACAAGGTAGCTTGAGTTTCAAATAGATGTAGCTAGAGCTAGAAGACCACAGAAAATGCCCACTGGATTTTGCACTAACAGTCCCATTGAGGGTTTGAGTGGAGAGATAAAGGGATGGACTCTCTGGTGACCATGACATCCAGTGTCAATCTGCTGGAGGAATTCCCGTTGGAGCAGAGGTGAAGCCTAACAGTCACAGATCTTTGCTATTCATGCCACAGACAGATAAGGTAGATGGGTCTGGGGCTAACGAGGCAACAGTTTTTGTGAATACAAAGCCTCTTTGTTCCCTTTTTGATAGCAAAAAGAGGAGAAAATGAAAATTGGATTGTATCTATTTTTAGGCAGATTAAAAAGTTATTCAGACTAGAGAGAAAGTGCCTCAAAAATAGCTTGAGCAATATGAAAGTGGAGCAATTGTTGAAGATCTACAAGAATAAAAGGAGGGCAGGAGCCTGGGAAACCAATTTGAAGCAGCTGTGAACCTTTCATTTTTACAGCCTTGTCTGATGTGTGCCTGCTTTGAAACACACTCTGATGCCAGTGGAAGCCTGCTCCTGCACCCCAAATCCATGGGGTCCTTCAAAGGCAACCAACCAGCCTGGTGCGTGCCTGGTCATCCCACAAACTCAGTTGTGCATTTTACAGCCTAACCATTCAGCAAAAGCCTAGCCAGCCATTGCCACCTACTGTGACACAAGTCTTGCGTCTCCCACTAAAAGACATATCCAGTTTGTCACATCTCCCTCCAAAAATGGCCTCCCTTGAAGGGTGCCTCAGTAGGGAGTGAATTTCTGAGGCTGTCTTGCTCTGGCTTCTACCCAGATTTCTCAGGCATCATCATTAGGTCATCAAGTTGCAGGCAAACATTGAACTTCTGAAAAGGCATGGCCAGAAACTAAGAGGAGGCTTTGGAAATAAGACGGACTTGGAAACTGTTGCCCACAGAGTTGCAGTCAGTATGTCATGGGCTGTTCAGGTCGGAAGTGAAAGTTGAGGGGACGTGCGCTCCTAAGTCACCCCGGAGATGGGTATAATTGCTAAGTAACGCCCGTCTTTTGCGCCAAACATTGAAATATCCCAGCCATACAATGGGAACAGCTGGCTGGGGAGAGAGTTGCATGCACCAGGAAGGGACATCAACTCTTCCCTGCTGTGGATGGAGCAAGGCTGCGATGGAGCAACACACAGGGAGGAGGCCTGATAAGGCCACATATCTGCACATCACTTTGGCGGGGCAGGGGGGTGGGGAAGACCCACAGCCCCTGTCAAGCTCGCCTCTGCCAGCCCCTCAGTGTGCCTTCTCCAGTGGATCTGCGCCAGCCCCGGTGCTGGCTTGCGGCCAGCTGGCCTTCCTCCACCTGCCTGTCACTGCCAATCATGAGGCAGCAGTGACAACCCGGTCAGAGGAGGGGGAAGAGGTGAAAGACTGTGCCACCGAACCGTTCTCCCCCCCAGCAGCGTGGTGCAGGCGAGGCAGCAAAGCTGCAGCCGGTGCTGAGCTCCCAGGGAAAGGGGAACCGGTCGCTGTTCCCAGGAAAGAGGAAGGAATATGTGGGACCGCTTGCTGGGAAATGCAACAGGGTTATGTGAAAAAACCCCTGAGGGCCAGCAGGCAGATGCCATCAACTGGGAGGCCAGCAGCAATGGTGGCATCTGTCCGTCATCTTGAGGAGAGCCCTGCCTCCTGCTCTGAGACACTGGCCTGGGCACGTGCCTCCTGCCCTTCATTCCCCTTAGTATGATAAGGTTTTAACCACTCGCCAGCAATGTGTGGGGCTTGGTAGCTGCTGTGGGCGTGGGAGGTTGCAATGTAAACTGCCCTATGCTTTGGGATTACGGGTCCAAGGGCCCGCAATTCTCCTGGTACCCTGCAAGCAGAGAAAGTGCTTCAGAAAAGAGCTTGAATGTCAGCTGGCAGCTCCGGGCAGTGCCGCAGGCAGGAGGAGGCAGAGGGAGTCCCACGAGCGCTCACCTCCTTTGCTGCTGAGGAAACGGGACTTCTCCTCCAGCAGTGCAGATGAGTCTCTGAAACTGTTTAACCCGAGATCTGTTATCCAAAGCCTAATCACTGTGATGCCCAAGGGGTTACAAAGAGAGATACCCTTATTAAAAAATGCAGTAAATACCTTCTATTTTTGTTAAGCCGTAGTAGGACAGGCTGTGCCTTGGTTCTCTGTACAAGTGAAGTCTGTCCCTTCACAAGCCCTGCCTGCGTATTGCCAGCATCGACATCTTCCACTCCCTCCCTCTCGCTCGCTCCCTCTCTCTCAGATGATGCAGAGTGCCAGCAAGTCCCTCAATGGTGTCATATCTGTCCTTTTTATTCATTGCAGGGTTTATTTTTAGCCTGAAACAACTGCTTCCTAAAAATGGAGTTCCTAATGACACGGGAGCTGGACACAACTATGTAAGGTATCCGGGGCTTGGCCTGACAGCTTCTCCTGTCTGTCTCTTTGTTGTGAGCTCAGGACAGCAAAGTTTGCTGCTCCCCACCAGCCTTGCAGCGTTTGCGCTGATCACTAGGAAGGCAGCAGAAAGAGAAACTCGGTTTGAACTTCACCTGGAGCCTTTGGTCTCCCCCTCTTCCCAAATTAAGAAGGAGAGGGACATTTACCTCCCCTCTACTGCACTCCAAGGGCTCCCCTATGAAGGCGACTTGCTGGATCCTGGCAGGTTTTTACCTGCTTTTCTGCTGCAAAGCAGAAGAGGGTCTGAATTTCCCCACTTACGATGGGAAAGACCGAGTGATCGACCTGAACGAGAAGAACTACAAGCAGGCCCTGAAGAAGTACGACATGCTCTGCCTACTCTTCCACGAGCCCGTGAGCTCTGACAAGGTCTCCCAGAAGCAGTTCCAGATGACAGAGATGGTCCTGGAGGTGAGCGCCGCTGCATGTCCCCACCAGGGTCAATACCACAGTGCTCTTTGGAGCTGTGGAGAGGAGCCATGGGACAGGACAGTCCAAGGGTCTTGTGTGGAGCTGGGGGGTGGTGGGGGGAGAGCACACAAAAGTTTGGGTTTGTTTGCCTGGGTTTGAGTTACCCCCTGAGTTCTGCAAAGCCCAGGAAAAAGCCTCTGTTGCAGTTTTCTGAGTTGTTTGCTGGGAAATAGCCTTTGTGTATTGTGCGTCAGAAACCCAGGCAATAGTCAGTAACCTTGCAAACCTCAGCAACATGAACTCAGCTCAGCTGAGCTTTCCCAAATCTCAGCACAGACCTGGGTCCGTTGCTTGACATTTTTAGATCCTTTCTCATTCCGGGCAAGCCGGTATCCCCCTTGTATTTTGGATTCAGTCCCATTTTCTGTCCCACTAGGAGTAATGAGCCAAGAAGCCTTAGCAAACTGTGTTGCAAATGGGCATCCTAGCTCCCCATCTCAAAAGCTCCCCATTGGTGCAACATTAAATCCCTTTTTGTTTTTCTGACACTTGATTGCCTGCTTGGAATCAGTCTGTACCCTCTTGTCAATGCAACCATTCACTTCTGTGCTGGAAAAAAAGTGTTGTTAATTCTTTGGTGAAAGAATGATTAATTAAGCCTCAGTAAAATAAATCATGGCAAAAATTGTGAAGTAGATTCACAGCATTCTTTCTTGTAATGTAGCTGTAATCTAGGGAATCATACAGCTGCAAGCCTGGATTGTCAGGTGCTTGTTTCCTACCAGGGGCTTAGAAATATTCCCTCTTAACTAAAAGACACATTTAGAAAGAAAGTGAGAATTGCAGAAGAAACACATGAGCTTTATTTATCAGATCCAGAGAGAACATACATTGCACCCCTAGGAGTATAGCAAATGTGAATTAGAAAATACACTTGCTGAGGGCTAGGACCTGAAAAAGTCTAATGTCAAGTTCAAAGTCTACCGACCTCCTCAGCAAGCCTGACAACAAGAAAGATTCAAAAACTAACCAGATTTTTCTCACCTGTCAGGAAACAGTTACTTGCTGCAGGTGAGCAATAAAATAACATTTGACAAAGAAAATAAAAAATAACACTGGAACTCCAGTTGAAATGTTTATGGTTGGTAGTATAATTGCATCGTTATTTAATAGGATAGCTATTTCATGCTCAATGGATGGCAAGCAATTGCTAAATACATATTTATAGAAATCTGACAGAAGCAGGTATCTGTTGTACACTATCAGTTTTAGCCCCCATGACACCTATACACATGTTAACAATCAGCCATATCAAGGGTGCGATGGCTACGATACAATCTGGCTTAAAGCTTTTATTTTGCAGGGTTTGATTCAGCAGCGAATACATTAGCTTAGGACTTCGGTGATTTGGTTTCCAATTGCCTCTCTGCCATGGACTTCTTATGTGACCTTGGGCAAGAGATTGAGGATTAGATCTGCAGCAAACTTTATATAATTGTAGTGTTCCAGTCCACTAATGCTCAGCTACCAGCTAACCGTGCCACAGAGCAACCGGCACTTGTGGCTTTGACCTCAAAATTTCCCAAGCACTTGCAATGCTGATTCAGTGTATGTCTCAGTTTCACAGTCCCCTCCTTGGACTGGGAACTGCAGCAGCAGCAATCTGACAGCCCAAACACAAGCGCAACCTGCAGATTGAGCACTCCTTTGCCAATGTCACTTGGGGGAATCAGACAGGGAGAGGGTCTCAGAAGGCAACAGAGAAGATAGGATGTGTTTTATCCTGCATAGGCCACAGCCCAGCAAGCTGCTAATGCTCCCAATTTCTGTACTAAGTCAACCATGGGAGCACTTGTGAAAGGAGTGGGCAAGCCAGGGGTTGTAATCTGCTCCCTCTTGTGACAGCATTCACCTCCCTCACCTCAAACCGTAACGTATTGTGCCATGGGGGTCACTCTCAATCTCCCCTGCCAGAGCTCATCCAGCTGTGGGACTTCACTGCACCAGGACAGGGAGAGGGGAAGAAAAGTCTGGAGTGGCTCCACGGCTGAGGCATGGAGCCATTCACCTGGGAGATGAACTGCCTGGGACCAGTCTCCCTGGAGGCAGTCAGCAGCTGAACCCAGCTCTCCCATAATCTGAGCAAGTACTCGGGAGTAGTGAGCTGCTGGGTAGGCACAGGAGCAGTGACAGGGCCTCTTCGTCCAGCCAAACCTGGGAAAAGTTCACTCAGGAGGGCTTTATGTATCTAATTTCAGTAGAGGATTCAGGGCTCTAAGTGCTGAACGTCCTTTATGCCTGCAATAAGGTATCTCACAAGGCAAACACTCCAGCCCTTGGTGTTCTTTGCCAGCCAGCTTGGGGGGTTCCTGGCACAGGGTGCTGCCTGTGGTAAGATGCCTTTCTGGAGCATCCATGTTTTTCCATCTTACTGTACTGAGAATTTACCTACTGACTTACAAGAAGAGGTGCTGCTTCCACAGCCTGGGAAACATCATGTCCCTAGCCTCTCACCCATAAAATAGCACTGGTCTCCATCACTAGGAATAACAGGGAGCCTTCAACCAAAACACAGGCAGGTGTGGAGCTAAGCAAAGATCTGACCTGGGTGGTTAAGGGTTCTTATGTCCTATTGCTTGATGAACATGAGTGTGCGTGCACATGGGAGGGAATGAGCTAAATGGTTGTTAAGTCCAGAAAAACCCCAAATAGTCTACCCTTTCTGTTTCTCCCACATGTACCTGATAAGAAATTTATAATTCTGAAGACCAGAGACCTGAAGAAATATCTTAGACACCAAGAAAAGAACAAGAGAGATCCAATGCCCAGGTTCCTGCAGATTTGCTAGGAGAAACTCCCGGATGTAGCCAGGTAGCAGATGGCATGGCATGTTGCCGAAGCAAGCGAAAGTCCCACCAGGGCTGACCAGTTCCTTCTTGACTCTAGATCCAGCCACCAGTTCAGGCTTCAGCACTTGTAAAAAAAATCCACAGCTACAAAGCACCCAAGAAGGGCAAGATGGGTGTGGACAAACACTCCTCCAGCCTAGAAATATATTGTCCTTTGACCACGAGCATGTTTTCCTTGAAATATGTAGCTCATGGTCAGTAACAAGCTCTGACTGGGGATTCTCCCATGAGTGAGGAGCCCATGAAGCTCTCTCTTACCTGGGTCCTCTGGTGTCTAACAGAGGTTGAGCTCATGTGGCGATATTTCCTTCTTTCAGAGCGCTTCAGCCTCTTCCCTTCCAAGTCCTTGCTCTTCACAAAACTTGCAATAACTTTTTTATGCTGAGATCCCTGTCTCTGGAAAATTTGGCTGAAAAGGGCCAATAGCTAGAAAAATTATTAGGGGAGGCAGCTGACAGACAGGCCTTGGGGGGGGAGAGAGAAGAGAATCACGAGTCTTATATTCTTAGGAAATCAAGCTGAAAACCTGACAGCACATGAGTAAAGCTAGTCACATATTTAAGGACTTTACCAAACCATAACTACAAACAGTAGACTGAGGAGAAAGTGATATAAGAAGAAAAATTTCCTCCCCAGGGCAAAAGCCCAGCATGCAGGACTGACTGACACTGTCAAAGCGCACCAGCTATCACCAGAAAAGGGATGCCATCATTAAGCTGATGTTACAGTGGGACAGCACATGGGGTCTTCAGCTCCCCGCACCCAGGTGTACTGGGAACTGTCACCAGATTGCCCTGAAGCCCAGGGTCCCTTTCCAGTTTAGAAAGGGAATGAGGGTGAAGACCACCATGAAAGCAGCCCTGACAGCTTTTGCCACCTACATGGCTGGGTGCTACCTGGTGAGGACACGGTCTGGGGACAACTGAGCCCCTCTGGGAGCAACAGAAGCTTTTTTCGACCATCCTTTGTGCATCACAACAGCTCCAAGGATGGCAGTGCCAGCCCCTCAGGTCAGGGTGGGAAAGCTGGGGGGCTGTTGGGTTAGTCTGCTAGGAAAATAGTCAGAGCAATGACTGGAGATGCAAGCTGCCTACTGCTTTCTGGCTAGGGTGGAAAAGGATCAGGTAAGGGTTGTAATAAGACAGAAATCCAGGGCAGAGACAGCAGGAGCACAGGCTGCTTCACAGCTCGGATTAAAGGGCTCTTCTCCTTTGCGTGCCTTTCTCCTATGACTCTACCCTGCACCACTGACTACTGAAAAGCACCCGCAGCTGGAGCAGGGAAAAGCCTCCGAACAGGGCAATGCAGAAGTTGAACGAGGCTGTCCCAGAGCTAACAGTAGCTATTCCTACTCTGTGGTGATGTTTACAAGAGCCCTGCATGCCTTGTGAGCTAAGCACAGTGAAGAAGAGAATGAAACAGCCCGGCACAAGGCTTCACAATAAGTATTAAACAGTATTTAAACAGACAAGTAGGAAAAAAGGCTACTTGTCCTAAAAGGTCTCAGCTTCAATGAAGAAGGGGCAAAAGAGGAAAAGACCAAAGCAGTGAAGCTGAGAAATATCTGTTCTGGTTTTCTTCTCCTCTGGAGTTCCCCTACTATATTTCGTCCTGCCTCATACCACCACTTCTCAGACCTTCTCCCCTCTCCCTCTCATCTCTGAACTTCCTAAATATTGGGATAGTTTTGTCTTCCGGTGGGCCAGCCCCTGTCTTTAGGAATCATGTAACAAGAATAATGAGCAGGTGGTTAGGAGCTTTCCTTTTGCACTTGAGAAGCTCTCTCCAGCAACTGAGCTTCTCTCGCTACCATAGCAGGCTGCCTGCAATGCAGACCATCGTCTCCATTACTGTCTGCCCTGCTGAAACTCTCTCAGTCCTGGCTCCCCTGTCATTCTTGCCTTGTCATCTGTGTGCATGTGTAATATCCTTAAAAAAAAGAGGTTTGTCAAGCCCAGATATTTTAGGCCTTTCAATGCAATGGTGCCCCTGGGCTGAAAATTCGTGGAGAACTGCCCTAGCACAAACCAGTCTGATTAGAGGTAAGAGAAGAGGGACATGGTACTCACCTTTCCAGATGAGGTCTAGGATCAGCCTCGCCTCTAGCAATAAATGGCTGAACAAAGTGAAACTCCTTAACATATTTGGCCAATTCTGTAACACAAGGGAAAATTTCTCCTACGAACCTGGGAATGTAAATCCGTGAGATTACATTGCATGAGATCCTCCCAATGCCCAACCACAGCCAGTAAGCTACCTGTGGTGTGAGAGGGAAAGATAGATTTTCGAATCCAGTAAAAGGCAAGGGTTAAACTGGGTGTGAGGTCTACCTCCCAGTTCACTTGAGAGCAAGGATTTATTTTCAGGTGTTGAAACTACTGCAGCTTCCAGCTCAGGATGGAAAAACTGGTACAAGGTCAGCTGGTTTTGGGGTAGTTCCACCCACAAGGTCTTGAAATCTCTTGAGAGCAGATGTTCCCATGAGAGTTCAGAGCCATGTAATACATAGCAAAAAGTCCTTCTCTGCTTCTGATGCAACACAGAAAAAAGATTTACAAGTTTAGGTCTGTGTAGTTTATCCCAGAAGTTCATAGGAACCAGGAAACGAGATCCTTTTTTATCTGCATCTCTAGGTAGAGTATAAATACAAACACAAACACAAATATAAATATAAATATAAACCCAAATCCTATATTTAATCACCCTTCTCTGTTTGTTTCACAGACTCAGATTTCTGTCTTTTTCTTTGAAAATGAGCATGTTCATGAGACAGTGCCTCAACACAATTTCCTGGGCTGGGTAGACACAATATACAAGATTTGTTCACTGAGTGTCACAGAAACTGTCAGGTCTCTGGGTATCTACAGAACATGACCTCAGGGTGAGAGACGAGGCACACCTGGCTGGATAGGTATGTGCAGAAGCTACAGTACAAGTGCCTCATACATATCTGTAATAAAAGAGGTGTTTTGGTTTCCATGGCTACTAAAGCAGTGGCTTCCACTACAGATATGTTAATGCAAAAATAAGGAAGGAAGGGAAAGAAAAGAAAAAAGTGTGCACTGATTACTTTGCCCTTTGAGACCATGTAAGTAGGTCTCAATTCATCAACAGCCAGCAGAGCACTGATTTTTAGCAGTAGCACCAAGGAGGATTTCACTCACTGACACGCCAGTCACAAAAACAAGTTGCGGAGAGCTTCCCATTTCGCAGATGGGCACACTGACATCCAGGGACAAGTATGTGATTTGGTCTTTCTGTATAACAGCGGCAGAAACAATTTCCAAGGCTGCTTTGCCTGTTACTGCCCAGTTTCTCTCTTTGAAGTCCCCCCGTCGGTTCCCCAGCAGTGAGTTTGGACTGGCTGCATGACCAGCATCTAGCATAAGACCCCACTTTCAATGCTACACTGCTCTTTGAAAGGCACCTTTCTCAGCTGCTAAACTATGATCCGAGAGAGAGGTGTACTGCCAGCAGCTCTCAGAGCAGAGACCAGCTGTAATCCTAGGGTCTAAAGAAAATCAAGCTGGTTTCATCCAGAGACCCAACGTTTATCCAAATGTCACCCGGAGACATGGCAGACCCCTGTGGGCTTGGGTTCGCTTGCTGACACAGTGCAAGGACAAGTCTGCTTAGGCTTTTCTTTCTTGGCCCTGAAGTGAGGAGCTCTTCTCGCTGTCCAGCTGTTGCAGACATCCTCTGTAGGTGCTATGCAAGACCTTAAGCTGCACAGAGACTCCTTCTGTGTCACTCCTCCCTTCAGAAATGCAACTGGGGAAAAAAGCCCATCCTCTTAGGTCTTGGCCATCCTGCGCCGCTAGTCTGCTTCCCAAAAAAGTGCCAGCAAGGGTTCCCAGTGCCTTCCTGCTGGTCCCAGGAGGCAGGGTCTCACTCTTGTATAATGAGGTGCCTTTGCCCCATCCTGAGTCGGGGGGGGCCTCAAAAGGACTAGCTTGAGCTCACACTCGCCTACTCAGTGGACACATGTGGCATTTATAGTTATCATTTCATGTCCTCCGCCCCGGACCTTGACATTTCTCAGGAGCCTGCCCGCGGGCTGGGGCAGCTGTTGCTCTGCGAGGCAGAGGGGGCACGGTGGGCCATGCCATGCTCGCCCACCATGACCTTACTCCACAGCTTGGTCTGCCAGTGCCCTTCATCTAAAACCAAACTAATCAAAAACTGTGACTGCCGTTCCTTCACGCCTGAGCTTCATTTGTGGGGAGAATGAAAAGAGGATAAGATAATTCTCTTTAAACACCCAAGAGGGAGAAGAGCTATTTGAGTACAAAACCTAAGGACAAATGGGCTATGAATAAACCAAGTCTGGAAACTAGGAAGTCCCTAATCACCAGAGGAGGAAGACGTCAAAGGGACAACAGCCCAATGAGTTTTAAGTGGCCATTGACCAGGTTGTGACAGAGATTGAATGACACGAGCTCGGGTTTGATGACCAAGGATGTCCTTTTGCAGCCTCTGCCCCAAAATAACAGGCACCCAGGCAAGCAATCTATGGCCTAGGAAAGGAGTGACATAGCAAGGTCCAAGCTCTCCTTTTTTATTTCCCTTTGCACACTGGGATTTACCTACATACATGAGACAAAACCTTGCCTGAGGAAATAGAACGAGCAGCGACAGTNCGGAGGGGGGGGGGGGCACAGAGCAGGCGTTCGCTTCTCCCCTCCCTGGCTCCCCGGGACGGCCAGTGCTCCCTCCTAAGCTGTGCTGATGGTGCTCATTCCTGCGTGCTCTCTGGCACAGCTTTGGCGAGGGCCAGCTGCCGTACATGATACGTCCTTTTTCTTGGAACCCTGCGCGGCCCTGGCAGGAGATGGACCGCCGTCAGCTAGCAGACCGCTGACACCTCGAACCCTGCGCAAAGTGGGCTGCGTACTTTTAAAGCTTTCCTCAGTTCTTATTTCTCTCTTCTCACTGCTTGGGTAAAAGGCCTTTCTTGTCTCCAGGACCCCTCCATTGCTGCAGGGCCCCCCCTTGCTGATTCTTCTTGTGGATGCAGGGTGGGAGCTCCTGGCTCTCGCCTGCAGCATCCTGGAATCGCCAGGGTTTCAGAGGCGCTGGCTCACACCCACTCGGTCAGAAACTCGAGAAATCTGGCTTGTTCCTGGGAGCTGGAGGCGTAGGAATGACATGGGCAATGGTCTGCGGAGGTGAACGGGCTGAATATCAAGCACGCTTCTCTCCTCCCACACCTACTGAAAGGAGCCAGCTTGTGCCCTGCATGGCCTTCATGGCAGCATCCATCCTTCTGTTTCAAAGCAGACTCTCTGAGGCCAGAAAGACAACAAGGCAGCGATAGCCTCATTTTTGTCAAGAACAGCCCCTGGATTGTGCCTCTGGTCTCTGTTTTGTTGAAGGGGGCTTAGCAGGGTGGCCCCCAGGCACCGTCCCAGACCTGCAACCTGGCTCAGCACATGCAGCACACCCCAGGCTGTCCTCGGTGTGCAAGCTGCCCAGCTGAGTCGGTGAAACGCCTGTGATGCAGTGCCAGCAAGGACTGGCCGGGAGCAGCGGCAGGCGGCCCCTGCACCCATGGGTGCTCAGTGGCACGGGCATCGGCCCCGGTTAGCTCATGGCTGAGAAGGCTGCACTTTGGCTTACAGCTCGCTAAAATTAGGGGTGCCCGGTGCAGATAAAAATACGACACTAACTATGCAAAACCTTTAGGGAGGCAGCCAAAAAGCACGTCGTACGTCTGACCAGGCTGAGCGGCTGTGCAGCAATTAAAGCCTCGGGGTGGCATTCTTGGAGCATTACCTGTGAAAGCCACCTCCGCGGGAGTGACCTTTGGGTGTTCCATATTTGGGGACTTGCCTTTTAGTCCAAGGAGCAATGACCCCCTGAGAGGGCAGGTTGAGCAATAAACAGCCTCTCTGGGCAGCTCAGGTGGTGGAAAAGGGCAGGAAGGTGGGACCAACGCACTCTCCCCCAGTCCCTGCTGCCAGCAGGGTGGTTTCTCTAGTGGCAGCTGCTCAGCAGGCTTCTGCCCCTTCTCTTTGATCACCATGATGCTTCAGGACCACTAATTCACCAGCCTGACCTATGCAAGAACCCAAAACATTACTAGTGGGGGATGCTAGAGAAGACAGTATAGCAATAGGAAGGAGAGCTAACCCCCTCTGCTCTCCAACAAACTGTCCACCAGCTCAAACAACAGAGAAGCCAACCATAGCATGAAGGCATGAGTCCTGCATAAGGATTCAAAGCTTTTGGGGAAATACCCTAAACTTTTGCCATCTCCTCCTGCTGTCTGTGAAAATAAAAACCTAACATTTTGGGATATAAAATCGTCTTCTTTACATCAACCAGGTTCTGACCATCAACATAAATGGCAGCTTTAAAGAGAGTAGGAGAGAAACAGTGGAGAAGTACATAGATTGCTTGAGGGATGTTCCCTCATCCTCTCCCGTTGCTCTCCTCCTTGCATTGCTTGAGTTTTGTACTTCCACTGCTGCCAGCTAGGGAAACAAAAAGCTCCCCATTCTTAAGAGAAGTTTACTCATGATGGCTCTCACAGAGCCCCAAATGTCCCCAGCGCCCTGCATCCCAGCCTCAGCGGCTGGGGAAGATGAGCCTTACTGTCTGTAGGAGCTTCAGGCAGGTGCTAGAGAAGTGGGAAGAAAATCAAGGCCAGAAAGCCATAATGTCACTCCATAATGAAAAGTGACCATGCTGAGACACCCGCCCCTCCCACTCCCATTTGTAACTCTCTCTGCTGGATTTTGTCTGCCATTTAGCGGCAAAACTGACCCCAAATGCAAGGTTTGGGACGATCAGTGTTTGCAGCTGGAACAGGAGTGTGGTCAGGCAGCCAGTGACACTGCTGGTGCTTTATAACCTAGGATTTCAGAATGACCCTGTGGGACTTCTTAAATCTCCCGAAAGCTTCCCAGCATCACACCTAGGTTCAGATGGGTATAGCAGGTGTGAAGCTGAGATGTTCTGGCAGGGAGTTGTTTCTTTCCATCCCCATTATTCAGATTGCCTGTAACTGTTGACGCCATCCAAGATGAGGTGGTGCTTGCTTACTTGGTGGTACTCAAGCTTCGCTTTGGGCTGGCACCTCTTACACACCCCAGAGGGCCATGCACTCACTCACGCTTACCCAAATTCAAATATGGCTATTACCTGAGGGAAGTGGGAGAAAGGAGGAGAGCTCCCAAACTCACACTTCCTTTTCCCAAGGCTGCACAGGACACAGCTTGTGATCCTGTGGCTAGACAGTGTGCATTGCAAAGGCTTCATGCACATGAGAGGAAAGCTGCAAAATGTGCATGGGATATGAGCTTACTGGGATCTTTGCTCACTCTCTCAGCCAGCTCTGCCTGCCCAAACCTCCTGCTATACCTCAGGGACTGCATGACCAGTTAGGTCCAAGTCTTCCGGGGCAGTTTTTTCCCTCCATCTCCCCATGCAGCTGTTGAAGCTAAATTACTTGCTAGAGAGGCTGACACAAAGACAAGGGCTCTGGCTGGCCAAGACTTCAAGTGATGTGAATTTAAAGGGAGGAGGAGGAGGGGGAGAAGGAGGGGCTGTGTTCTTACATTACAACTGCCTGTGTCCCAAGGTCGTGAGCCAAGAGGATTGTCAAGATGAGAAACATTATCTGCATTCAAATCCCACTAGCATTATGGAATCAGAAAATACTGTAAGGGGATATATAAATGCTTGATACTGTAATGAGCAGTGGGAAACTAGCCAAGCTGCTGTGCTTCTGGCATACTCTATATTTTGCTGCTTTATGGGGTTCAGATATAGGTGTGGGAATACATCCTCACCTAAGCACTGGTCAGACTCACCTGCTGCAGTGGAAAGCAGGGAAAGCAAGGGCAGGAGCAATGTCCAGCCCCTGCATAACTTGCACTCAAAAAAGCCACCATAGGTACTGACACCCTGCAAAGGTCTCCTGCCTCCAGGCGCTGCCACAGAGAGCTCCCGAGAGTCTCATGTTGCATGAAGATTTCCCCAGTGCAAGACCCCAGTGCTCTGCAGATGGGCACAGGCTGTACCGCTCACCTCGTTATCTCACCAGCATGAAAGTCCCAGCGAAGGAGGTAGGAGTAGTAGGTAGTCCCCGCTTAGCTCTCAGCTCCCTCCCTGCAGGCGCAGGCTCATGCTGTGTACACACACACACTGTTCCACACCTCTCAAGATGAGCCTCTTCAGAGGAACACCTCCAAACACTCATACCCACAGTACATACGCCTCCCAGAGACAGTCTCGCTAGACACAGTGACACAAGCCCTGCCACACCAACAGGCACGCCTCCAGTATTGCCGTGACCTTTTTTGCCTCCTGAGCCCTAATGAAATGCACACTCCCACAGTCTCACACAAAGAGGCTTTCATCCCATCACCCACGTTTGCTTGACACGTTTACTCTTTCCCAGCAAGCTCCCATGCTCACAGATACACAGCTGCACCCACACCCCTCTGAAGAGCTACCTTGTGTGCACTGCACGCTGACATAAATTACTCCCGATCAATGCTTCCTCTCTTGCAAACATCCCCGCTCACACCCAACTGCTTGTCTGTAGCAGGTGTTGCAGCTTTTCTACACATTTCTGAGCTTCTTCAAACACCCCCAAGAAACCCTAACCATCTCCTGTCTGCAGGAGTCGCGAACAATTGGGCTTAAACTGCCTTGACTTTGTCTGGCACATGGCTAACATAGCTGTAAGTAAGTAGCTAGATCAAGTATGGACTGGACTGGACTGGACATGACTGAACAGCCTTCTTCCCTTGGGCTTTCTGTTTTACCTCTGGTCACACTGCAGCCAGAACCTCAAGCGTTCACTCTGAGGAACCTCTTGCTGGTCTACACAAATGCCAGCAAGTGGGGACATGCTGACAATGTCCCCGAAAGCTGATGATCCTACAGGCTCTATCCCTTTGTCCAGTAAAGGCAGATCCCCATACTGGGGAACGGAAGACAGCTTCACTCACCGCCACCCACTTGCAGATATCAAGGGAGCTCACAAGAGGTGTCCGTCTCTCCCTGCGTTATTGGGTACCCGTTGCTCTCAGGTGCTCTAACATGGATGGCTGTGGCCTATGCCAGGAGGTGGGAAGCCAGACTGGTCAGACCAGTGCTCAGATGCCTTATCAATGGATGTGCAAACACGGACCAGTGCTCTGCCCCCATTCAGGCAGTATCCATTGTAAGCACAAGCCCTGAACATGAAGTCCTACCTTTATTTCAAAGTGCTGCCAGAGAGCAAGGAAAGAGCAGTGAGATCACCCATCTCCAGCATAACCCCTTTTGAGCACCCCTTTTGCCTCCTCACGTGGTAGCATTTCCCCCTAAGGACAACAGGCTGGGTAGCCACAGGGGGATCAAGGTTGCAGTGATGCTCTGGTGGTTGGTGGAGAATATGTCCTTCTGGAGGGCTTCAGGACAGGCTTGGGGACACCTATTTGGTGGAAGGGAGAATACAACCACGTTCTCCATCGCTCCCCTTCGCCCAAGCAAGGTCCCAGAGTCCTGATCACCTGGGTGCCCACCATCATCCCTCCAGGATTTCGGGGAAGGGCTGGGCACTGCCAACACGGGGAGCTGGCCAGCCCCACAATGTCCCGGTGCTCAGGCAAGGGGGCTGCCCTACAGCTTTTGCTCCCCGATGCCTTTAATCGCCGCTCGCTCTCGCAGCGGCCCCGCGCAGGCGGAGGTTATTTATAGCTGGGGAGCCAAGGGGCCGGGCCGCCGCAGGGGCAGTGCCGCTGGGTGACATTCAAACCAGCTTTGAGGCTGGGGGAGGGTGCCAAAATGGGTCCTGGGGGAGGATGGTCCTCATAAATCACCCCGCCATCTCTCTTGGCCATGGTTTTTCTTCCGCTCCCCTCCAGCCTCCCGCCACCAAGCGCAGGCAGCTGTGCCCTAATAGGGATATTCCCGTCCTGGAAGCCCTTGACCCCTCATCCCCATCATCCCCCCCACATCCGGCAGGGTTGAGAGGGGGGGACAGCAAGAAGACCATCAGCATCAGAGGCATTCGTGGAGAAGGGAGGGAAAGGGAGGAGGAGGGGGCTCTTACAGCCTCTTGGTGGTCTCAGAGCATCATTACCGCCTTGTAGGGTCTCTGGTGTGCTTGTAGTGGGGCTGAGTCAGTCATCTGGTGAGTAAGTGGGCTCATTTCCCAGGGTCACTGCATCTCTATGGAGCCCATCTGGAATTCACAAGGTCTCACCCAGGGCCGCTCCCACCACGGGTCACTTGCAGAGCATCTCTCCTTTCCTCACATATCTATTTTCATAAAAGAGGCAGGAACCTGATATCTTCAAGAGGCCCCTTCATCAAAAATGGTGGAAACAGGGGGGCAGTGGTTTTGCAAAACTGCGAGAAGTCAAACGTGATTGTGGCTGGGATTAGACTCATTTATTTAGGGAAAAGAGGGGACCAGGAACTGGGAGGTGACTGAAGCCTGGACAGGAGACATGACTTAAAGCATTTCATAAGAGAAGGAAGCACTTTTGCAAAGCCAGGAGTCCCTCTGCTTTATGTTGCTGGGAGCCTGCTTTGGCCACCCCAACCCATGTATGAAGGAAACGTGATGCTGCAGTGCGCTGCATCCCCTCCAGTTTGCAGCCGCTGCTGCCTGGCACCAAGCACTTCCAGAATTAAAATGTCCATGGTGCCCACATGCCACGCTCCCTCGCAGGAGGCCACCGAGGCACAAAGGAGGAGACAGCTTTTGCTTTGTGTCGGTAGCACAGGTCTTTCTCCCAGCCATGCCCACTGCTTTGGCATCCCCGATTCTGTCGGGAGCCCTCTGCTGATGCCAGCGTGTTAAACAGCATTTAACAGCACGTGGTATCGCCAGCAAACTTGGTGCTGCGACACAGTGGGAAGAAACCCAACTCTTGTGACCTCTGGGCAGCGTTATCTCAGCAGGGAGGCAGCATGTGATACATCCCACCCATTGGTGCTGTCCGAAAGCAGAATATGGGTCACTTGTATCTGTTGTGCCATGCTAGCAGGGCACGATGCCCTTTACCTACCCTGTGGTGTAAATGCTGGTAATGTTGGGCTCTCTGCTTCCTCCCACAGCTGGCGGCTCAGGTCCTGGAGCCCAGGAGCATTGGCTTTGGGATGGTGGACTCCAAGAAGGACGCCAAACTTGCCAAAAAGTTAGGTGAGTCCCATATCTGATATCTCTGGAATAGCTTGGAGAGAGTGCAGGAGTGATGCCCAACAGCCAGCCCCATAGAGGACAGCCAAATCCTCGTCACCAGGATGGGGAGGGTACTGGTGGCAATTGCACACTGACCACCTGCCCACCCAGCATGGGCAGGATCAAGGTGAGGGGCAAGGATGGGAGGGATGAGCCGAGACCCTTCCAGCAAAAAGCTTCCTGGATGAGAGTGCCAAAACAAAGCCAAACCAAGTGAAAAAGAAAGCCAATTCATGCCATAGTGATGACACGGTGGAAGCTCACAGCTTGCTGAGGAGAAATTGTAAATAGGTGCCATGGAGTAACTCCATGTCCTTCCTACACAGAGACAGGTCCGACACAGCAGTGCAGAACCAAAACCTTCAGGGAAATTACACAGGCCCCAAATGTCACCAGCCCCATGGCAGGGGAACCCTGGCCACTAATGGGGGAACCACAGCCTTGCGATGGTGCCAACCCTTCTGACTTGCTCCCCAGAGCAGAAGAGGAAACCTGCTGTAAAGGTGAAAGGCTGCTGCATTGCCCACCCCTGGAGAGCGCTGCCTTCCAGGGGCTAGCAATCCCTTCATATTTTAGCCCACAAAGCAATATGGAAATACTATGGCACATAAGTACAACAGCACACAAATATACCACTAGGCTTAAGGTCAGAGGCTGTTTTAGCTTACCAGACTGCAATTTTCTTTCCTAAATGTGTGTGCTGGTAGATGCTAAACTAAAGCTGAGAGTTTCTGCCTCTCCAAGAAGTAACAAACTACCAACCACCTTGGCTCGCTGGTACTCTTCCATCATCCACTGTGGGAACTCAGTGCTGCTGATTTTGGAGCCTCCACCAAGATGCTGTGGCACCCAGTCCTGCGTCCAGTGATACACCATTCAAATCTGCCAGCCTGCCATCTGCAGCATCTCTGCCATAGGTTTCTAACCCTTTTGCCGAGGCTAGCTAAGCCTCAGAGAGTTTGAAGCTCTCTTTGGCTTTTAGGTCACTGTTTATGTTTGCTTAGTTCAGGTCTCTCTGGGCAGAGAACACAACCCACATCAAAATTCATTTACCGTCTAGTGACAGGTTGTTAAAATTTGAGATGTCAGGTAGAGCCCAATATTATTTACAGCAAGATAGATAGCCAAGCTGAAACAAGTTCCTGGTACAGAATTTTTCCAGCCGAGGCCAAACTGTGACCTGAACGAAGACTTCAACAATTGGGAAGAAGCTAGCACAAGCTCTGGCTGCGGTCTATCCCTTGTGCCGTGAAACATCAGTCAGGAGAATGCTTGGGTTGTTTCTAAACTGGGCCAACATAGCAAACTGGCAATTGCGTTTTCCCACGAGGCGTTGATAGAATAAACAAGCAAGATACTCTGTAGTAAAAATGCTTTTAGTGACATGTTGACCACATTATGCTTCCTGTCTCCTTCTTTCAGGCTTGGTTGAAGAGGGAAGCCTCTATGTCTTTAAGGAGGAGCGGCTGATTGAATTTGATGGGGAACTGGCCACGGATGTCTTGGTGGAATTCCTCTTGGACGTAAGTACAGATAAGCTCAGAGCCGCTCAGAGAAGACCTTGCAAATACTCACTTTGCTAAAAACCATGGGTTTATCTTTATTTGAAATTCCATCCCTGTTTGCTACACACTAGTAGAGATGACTTTTGCCAGCTTCCCAAATACTTGTCCAACCATGAGTTCCCAGGAAAGCTGGTACCTTTATATGCCACCAGCCACTTATGTCTTAAAGATGTTCTGCTCTCTCTCCTGTTTATGGAGTATTTGATTGGAAGCAAGCAACAATCCCACATTACTTAAGTGCTAGTCACCCACCTCAGTTAGCAAGCTGGTGTGCAAGCACTTTGCTGTTTGCAAAATCCTTCACTTTTTTTTTTCCAAAAAAGAAGTTATTAAAAAAAAAAAAAAAAAATCCAAGAAGTAGCATTCTTATAGATCAAGTAAAAAGAGCTTAATTCATTGAAAAAGGTATGTGCTGCAACCTATTTGCCCATTTCTAGACACAACCACACAAACAGCGTGGTGTACTACTGCCTCTTCAGTGGACTTACCAAATTGCACTGCCATGAGTTAGAGAAGATCAAGGCCCTAGGAGTTAGTGCTCTCAGGTCATTATGTGTACTCACCTTTGTGCCTAAATGCAAAAGAGAGGCTGACTCTCTCATCAACGTGTTGCACTTCTCTTTCTTTACAATTTATTCCTAGGAGAGGCAACAGCCCAAAAACATGGTCTTTGCTTTGTAATGAAAACATTTTGCGGCAGCTTGGCTTTCCTTGAAAATGAGGCTCCCTTTAGGAGCAGCCGTGCAATAATACAGATAAGGGAGGTAAGGTGAGCAGCGGAGCTGGCAGGGTTTGTTTCCCAGGGTGGCAGGTTGCCTAAACGGTCACCTGAGGTGCAGGAGTGTCGGTGGGGTGAGGCATGGCCAGGGAAGAGAAACAGCTCCCTAGGACCTTAGCTCTCCTGCAGCAATGTCTGTGGCTGTGTGCATCGGGTGTGGTGGCCAAAGCACAAGCAAGTGGCTTCAGGGACAGAAACGGGTGTCTGCCCCATGCAGGAGGGCCGCAGACAGGGCAGGGCTTTGCTGTGATGTCTGCAGCGGTGGGATCCCTGGTTCCCCGTGGCTCAGGCCGCTATGGCAGCAGGCAGCTGCAACGCACTGCTGTGGACACAGCAAAGGCACAGCCTCATGCCGGAGCATCGCTCGCAAGGGGTGCGGTGTAAGGTGGTCTGTGAGGTTTTGCTTGCTATGCCTCGTGGTGGGCCGCTGAAAAATCATGCTCTGCGAACAAAGGAAAAGAGCAAGGATTTCTGTTTTTGTGTTTTCCACTCAAGAGGGAAAATACCCAGCAAAACAGGGAAGTAAAACCAAACACATCTTTGGTGCCTCGGCAGCCTGATCTCAAAGGAAGACAAACCCAGAGGTTCTCTACTCCTCTGTAGGCTGTACAGTGGCCTGCCTGCATTTTTTTTTTTTTTTTAGTGAAACCACACCTGATTTACACTGGTATTGCTGGGCAAAATAATCAGACTGAATCTTTTCACCAGCAGTAGCTAGTTAAGAAAACAGAAACAAACTTTGGATCAACAGGAGGCTCAAGCAGCAGATAGGTCTTCCAACTTCCTCATCAACACTGTGATGTGTCCAGGGCCGAAGCATGGGTTTAATCCATTCTGTATAGGAGGATCAGCCAGGAAAATTCACACCCAGACTTTACACTGCTCCAAAACACTGGCCAACCTCTAGCGTGCTGGTTTTAATGTTGTTTTCCAAAAGCAAGATCTTTGCAATGACCTCTTCCAGCAAATGACACTTGAAAGCAAATACATCCATAACTCACAGAAGCTCACAGTCCCCATACCAGCCCCTTTCAACTGCTGTCCCTTCTTCTCAGCCTCACTAAAGCCAGCTGCAATGGCTACCCCTTATCTCTCATCACAGCAGGTCCCCCAGCATCCATTTGGGTTACCCAGACCTCTCGCAGCTTCCCTCTTGATGCTTCAACCTGTGCAGTGAACCTACTAATGGCTCCCTCTGAAGGTGACCTGCATCTCTCGGTTCCTCACATGAAGGCAGAATGCTTAGGGTAGGGTTTCCAGCAGCAGAGAAATTGGGTGACCTCTTTCTCCCCACTTAGGCTGCTAGTGACACACCATGCCAGGCATGGGTTGGTGCTGCAAATTGTTGCGTTATCAAATGCATTTGTCATGGCAGCTGCTGGAAGACCCCGTGGAGATCATAAACAGCAAGCTGGAGCTTCAAGCCTTTGACCAAATTGACGAGGAAATCAAACTCATCGGCTACTTCAAAGGAGAAGACTCTGAACGTAAGACGAATGTGATCCTCACGGGGCTTGGAGCCTGGCTGGGGGCTTTGAGGTCTGGGCATTTGTTCCTCTGCATGAATGTTAAGGTTGTTAGGGGTATATGGCAGGCTGTGACAGTGCCAAAGTTGCTGGAGAATGAGGTGGAGTTGCAGGCAAGTTTCTGCTGTTGCTATGCATGAGCCCATTCCTACTGCAAGAACAGTGACCCTTCTGCAAGGTGTCTGCTGGCAAGAGAAGGGGATGATAATCCAGGGGCACCTGAAGTAAAGTAAGTCTACCTCACCCAAACTCAGCTGGGGTTACAGTTGCACTGGGTGAGCACCTAAAAGGAGCAAAGCTCCCCTTCTTATGAGCAGTGAACCTGAAAGGTCAAAGAAAGAGGGAGGGAGGCAAAGGGCAAGAGGGGGCACACATTAAATACTAACTTGGCAAACATACAGCAGCAGTAAGCAGGACACCTTAGGGCAGCCCAGCAGAGGCACTGACCTGTTTCTCCTCGCTCTACCCCAAGACTGAGAAGAGGCTGGTCCCATACCCCAAGGGATGTGCAACTCAGGGACCATTCCAGGAAAAACCCATCAGCTTTCACAAGCCTGGAGAAACCCTCACCTGCGACTCTCTCCAGCAAGCCCCAGCAGTCTCCTCTACCAGCACTGCTCTCAGGGCAGTGCTGACAGTGTGCACCCCACACTTGCAAGGCTTGCCTTTAGCAAAAAGACAGGTATTCTTACCTGAACAAGCAACATATCACCAGGCTTGATGCACCACAACAGCCCTCCTACCTTTCTCTTCAGCTTTCTCACCCACTCAAAATGGGCTGCAGGGCAGCTCAGGCAGGGCTGTGCCCCTAACACTGTTCAGTAATAAGTATTTTGAAGAAAGGTGGGAAATACCTGTTGTAAAGAGCTCTCGCCAGGCTGAGAGCATCCTTCCTGACCCCAGCTGAGAACCTGATACCAGTAACAGTAAAAATGTACCTCGTTCCTGCCCTCTCCTCCCGCAGCAGGAGGAGCGTGCCTAATTGCTCTTGGTGACTGTTTAGGGAATGACAGCAATCATTAATGCTGGAACAACTCCATGTATTTTCCAGGCTGAACTACTGCTTGTGCAAGAGGGCAGCTGCAAACACTCTTAGCAACAGGCTGGAGTTTTAACCCCTGTGCCTGCTTCACAGAGCTGTGGATTTCAGCCCCAGTTAAGCATGGCATGCTGGGATCTGTAGTTTTACTGAGCACTGTGGGGCTGCACAGCATGTGTCCTGTTCACTCCACATGAAATGGTCCTTGTTCGTAAACCCTGGAAGCATGGAAGAAACATAGTGCTGTCATCTGATGTATTTTGAAGTTATTTGTATTTGTTCTTCCCTGGTGCCTTCTGTGCTGATCAGAGCATGGCCATCTGTCTGTGAAATCTTCTCTGCATTCCCCTTTTCTCCTTCCAGATTACAAGGCATTTGAAGAAGCTGCCGAACACTTCCAGCCATACATCAAGTTCTTTGCCACCTTCGACAAAGGGGTAAGCATCCATGGGCCTCCGTGAGAGCTCACAGACTCCACCATATGTTTTTCAGAAGCTCAGGCTGTTCCCAGATTTAATATCTGGCTCCAGCTTCTCGTTTTCAGTGTCCCTGTAATTTGTAGTATTGGTGTCCGCGGTTGGATTTGGCCCTGTCGCAAGATAAAAGGCCATTTCTGCAGCATGGAGGCAGGTCCTGGTCTGGGTTTGGAAACCAGCCCCATTAGGTTTGCGGGACCTTGACTCTGGCCTTGCTCTGCCCCAGTGCTTGAGACCAGCAGTGTAGAGAGCATCAGTGTTTTTTGAACCAAGGAAAGATCCATTCATATTTTTTGGCCACCCCTAAGAGTGCATGGTCTGAGAGAGAGCAAGCACCTTGACCTCAGCTCTGCTACTGGGAGAGGCTGGGTAGGCAGAGAGGAACGTCAGGCTCGCTCACCTCTGACCATCTGCACTGCAACAGGTTGCCAAGAAGCTAGGTCTGAAGATGAACGAGGTGGACTTCTATGAACCATTTATGGATGAGCCTGTTCACATCCCCGATAAGCCTTACACAGAAGAGGAGCTCGTTGAATTTGTGAAGGAGCACAAAAGGTACGTAGCGTACAGGCCAATCCTGGCCATGGGAAGCAGATAAAGGTGTCTGTCATTGCAGGCTTGCCCCTCTAGTACATCCCTCAGAAAAAATTAGGATGATGACCACCTTTTGGTGATTTGCTGACCCAGGTTTGAGATTTTGGCTGGCCTTTTCCTACTCCCAGAGGTGCAAGTGTCTGTGCCGCAATCAGAGCCCACCACCATGAGGCTGTGACAACACAGCTACCCTCCTCTTCCTCCCTCATCAGTCCACCCTCAAAGAGCAGGGAGGCTTGCAGGCAGCAGAGAACAGAAACCTTGCCCTTCTTGCCCATGCTTTTAATTTAGGTCTGTACAGACGATGATCTTCTCCAAGGCCTCTCAGGCTAAATCCAAATTCTGTCCAGTCCCTTCCTTCCCCCAAACAGCTTCACTAATGGGTATATCCCTCTCCTGATGTCAGATGCGTTTGTAGGCAGGCTCTGAGCTCAGACCAAGCTCGGAGGAACCGTAATGCACTAAGAGGCTCCTGCTGACCGCAGGTGTGGAGAGAAAGCCACTGCTGTTCTGGCTGCATTGGGCCTCATGTGGGAATGGTGCTGAGCACCTACAGTGTTTGACCGGCTCAGCAGGAGCTGTGGATGCTCCGTGCTTTTTGCTATCAGGTTTATTGCACAGTTGTTTAGGCACTCAGCTACCAACAGTCTGGAAGTGACTGGAAAGGCTGATCCTGTGTAAAAGCCCAGGGTTAAATATAAGGGCACAACTACCTATGAGGTGCTGTATTTTTACACCCTTAAAAATACAGTGCAGTATAGTCGCACAGCCTATCTGCTTCTCCTGCAACTGTGTTTCCCAGCAGACATTCAAGGGACCAGAAAAGAGTTCAAGAAAAGCAGGGCCATCAATATAGTTAGGGGACCCCAAATCGGGCTGAGCTGGAGGTTTGTGTTCACATACAGAGGGTTTAGAGACAGGATCATCTTTGGAATCCACAAGTCACCAGACTTTGAAATAGATCTCTGCTTTTTCTGAAACATGAAGGGGTCCTCTGTCTCCCACATACTTGCAGGTCACTTTGCCGACCTCCTGGACTTCCTGACCTCAGTCCTTCCCATCTTTTTTTCCCAAGCAATTTCTGTCAAGCAGCAGTGTCAGGAGGCTGATTAAACACAGCCAGCTAAATGCTAGCCTAATAAGGCAAGTTCTCCACCAACACAAATTGCAGTGGAAACCCCCCAAGTCTTACATATTTCAAGATGCTATGTGATGCTTGGTGGGAGTGGGCCGTGTGCTTTGCAAGTGCCAAGGCTCATAAGGGAATTAAAAGGAGTCTCATGAAATTGGATGCCTGAAATCCCAAACCTGCCAAGGTGCTACCATGGCAGGGGAAAAAGCCTGGGGTGATAGCGATATGTTCCCAGCTGAGTCTGTCAGAGCAGAAGGGCTTTTTCCTGCCTTGCCACCAGTAAAGGACCTAAAGCCAAAGGCTGGAAGTGGAATTAGACAGACACGGAGATTGTCAGGTCTGTAGAGAAAAACAAAGTGCCCTCAGCAGCTACCGCATGCTGGTTCCCTGTAGACAGCTTGGCAGTACCTTCTCTGCAGGAAGGTGTAGAGGACCACTCGCCTCCTCCCCCTCACACAGCAGACATTCTCACTTCACCCCGGCTGGCAGGCATGGGCTATCCCTCCGTTCAGGGGCGAATCCCCACTGCCACCTCTCTGTCCCCCAGAAGGAGCCCCGTCACATCACTGGGGAAGGCTCACAGTGCTCGGCAGTACCCAGGCTCTTTGGCCTGCTTTAAACAGCCCTTCCAAAAAGTGCTCCCTGCTGCTGTTCTCTGTTATTGTGGTGTAGCAACATGGGGGCTGAATTCTGCTCCCTCTTACTCACCTAAATCCCAATTACCCTGCTCCCTCCAGCATAGGGAAGTAACCAGAGTAAATCTTGAGTAACTCTGCAGCAATCAGTACATGTGGGTGTGATCAAATCCTTCCCAACGAGTTTCTTTTCTCCAAGAGCTGCCCCCAGAAAACGGCTAGGGGAAGCGTCTTGAAAGCCAGGTACAAGTATGCATAAGTACATAATATGCATTCAACAGATATAATCTCCAGTTTCTGACAAACAGCAATGAGGAGACTTGCTGGGTCAAAAACTGTATCCCTGATCGTGTGCTTAGTGGCTATTCCTTCAATTTCTACAGTAATTTTTTTACCTCATTTCTATTTTGATGCTGAAAGTCTCCAATTGTAATGAGTTTGGTGGCTGAGTTATGCATTGCATCAAAAGAGCATTCCTATTTGTTCAGTTCATACCTGCTACCTAATAATTTTGCTGTGTGCCTACTAGCTCTTGTGTTAAGAGGAACAATGACCAGACATTCCATTTCACTTTTTTCAGTCACCATTCCCAATTTTTTAGCCCCCCTGCCAATGCCCTCTTCAGTCACCTCTTTTACAAGATAAAGAGTTCTTATCTATTTAATCTCCACCAAACAGAGGTCTTTCCATACCTTCATTCACCACTGCCATGTTTCCATGTCCCTTTTTCAGTTGTTCCATATCATTTCTGTGGTGGGATGACCAGAACCGCACGTACATTCACTGTGGAGGTGCACAGTGTGGCTGTCCATTGCCATAATATGTATGACATGTTTTGCTCCGTAGTCATTTTCCAACTGGTTGTAACTTTCTTTCTGCCTTTTGCCTTTGGAGCTGATGCATTCTCAATTTGTGACACCTGGGCCCCTTCCCTGAGAAGCAGTAATTAATTATAACTAATTTAGAACTCATTGTTGCACCTGCATAATCAGGGTTGTTTTTCTGCAAGTGCCCTATATACCTATCTATCATGCAGACACTCAAGTCTCACAAGATCGCTCTGTATCTCCTCATAGTCAGGCCTGTGTTGGTCATCAAAGAATTGGATATGATAAGCAAACACTGCCATATTCCTATGTCCTGTCTTTGTCATATTATGTGAGAATATGTTATGCATATGATCATGCTAAAGCATAGGCTATAAATCTTAATTGGTTAATTCCCTCTGTTGTGAAAACTGACCATTCACCTCCACTCTTCATCTTCCAATGACATTAATCCACAGGAGGACCCCTCCTCTGATCTACCTGCAGCTCAGCTCCTCTGAGAACCGTTAGTAAGGGACCTTGTCCAATGGTCCTCTGAAGGCAGCTCACCGCATTGACCAGCATACCTTCACCCACTTGTTGACTTGCTCTGGGAACTCCAGCAGATCCATGGCCATGACTTTCCTCTCAAAGGCCACGCATCTCTTGTGCTATTGTGTCATATTCCTTCAAATGTCTGTTAACTTTACTTTTGCTGGTAGCACTGTGCCTGTAAGGAAGTCGCCCTTCCAGGTCTGTGGCTCCTCAGGTCCTTTAAGAACCTCTAAAAAATGCTCCTTGTTTTCACTGCTGTGGTAGCGAGGCAAACTGAAGCAACAGGATACACATCGCATTGATACCACCTGGTTCTGGCAACACGCTGCTACTCCTGTTACCAATGTGTTCTAGGACCTCGTCGACCGACACTTCTCTTTGCAACAGCTCCTGGGGCTGGTCAGTCAGGGAGACCTGTTCTGCTGGAGGAGCCTCAGCGAACACCTGATGCCACAGCAAGCAGAGATGCAAAGGATTACTTGTGCTTCTCTGCTACAGCCTTCTGTTCCTTGGGTGCCCCTTTAACACCCTGATCACCTTTCATCTTGCCAGGCTCTCTGACATGCTTCCTGCTATGGACGTGTCTGAAAATAATTACTATTCTTTTTTTGTCCTTTATGAACTACTTCTCAAAAAAATTTGCTTTGGCCAGTCTTACGGTTTAAATTTTCTTGCCAGTGGTTATTAGGATCTAAATTTTCTTCCCAGAGGTTATTCTGTCTTCATTGCTTCAGCAGAGCTTGGAAGGATTTTTGTGGTGGAATTATGCTGGGGTAAAACCAGGAGAAAAAGGGAACAAAGCCCATTAGGAATGTCCCAGGGACTGGAAGACAGAAGTGAATGGGTCATCTCATGCTCTCAGCAAGGGCAGAACAATCTGCTATGTGTGGGACTAATTCACCAGCACATCCCAGCACAGAGAGGCGTCTCATCTTCCCAAGCACAAATAGTGGCTGCAGTGACTCCAGTGGGGGCAAGGGCAGGGTTTTATCACCATAAATAAAAGCATAAGTTGACCTACTGTGCCCCCCTGCTTGCATTCAAAACATGGTGGCCGACGGCGCTGACTCCAGCCACCAACCAAACATGCCATGGTGACCTTTTCCGTGACACTGGCAGCATCATGGGTGACGGTGCTGGATGCGTCCTCAAAGAGTGTTTCTGTCTTCCTTTCAGGGCCACCTTGCGGAAACTGCGCCCAGAGGACATGTTTGAGACGTGGGTAAGCACGGGTGGGTGGGAAGCCTTGCAACCCCTGCTAGCATCCAACAAGAAACTGCTGCTCAAGAGCTCCAGCCTCTGGCTGGGCAAAACAGTATCTTTCCGTCCTTGCAAAGCCACTTTCCCTCCTCTGGGAAGAAGGGAAAGCCTTGGCTGTGATGCCCAGTGCCTGAGTTCAAATGGTGTGCTGAAATGCTTTGCTCAACAGCTGAGCTGGGTCCCGTTTGCTCCACAGAGGGAACAGGGAAAGCTAACCAAGTGTGCCAGGTGGGTGCTGAGCCTCCGTAGCAACCCTGATATAGCTATGGAGAGCATCCTTCCCAAGGATGCTCTGTCTCATCTAATGGGCATCAGTGCTGGTGGTGGGGTGATTTCAGTGGCCTGCTCACTGGGGGAGCTACGAAGATTGTACCAAAGAGGCGATTCATGGAAATTGTACCAGAGCAGTTGTACAATTCAAAATGCAGGCAAGGGCAGGCAGTTCAGTTAATTGTATAGATTACGGAGCAAATCATGCATTGATGGCACTTCTCGCGGTGTGAGCAAGCTGCAAGTCAGTGATTGTGAAGAACCAACCAGCGGTTTGGCACCGATGACATGCAGAGGACTCTCCTGGTCTGCAAGGGTGGGGAAGAGGGGAAGGGTGAAAATGAAAGAAAAATCTTGTGTAACAAATTATCCCTTCACTGTGAATGAGCACAATGTTAATAGCCAGTCAGGGACCTTCAAGTACCAGCTGAATGCTGAAAAACAAAGCTGAACAGGTGCTTTACAGACACTGAGGAAGATGCAGTCATTTCTCCATAAAGCTCAGTACATTTATAACAGCATTCAGGTGCCTCCTTGCTTGGCTGTGTAACATGAAATGCTGCGGGACTCCAAAGCACCAAAAACCTTGGGAGTCTTTAGTGCAAGGAGAGAGGTAATAAAACTGAACTGGGAGTTATGAGTCACTTAGGCACGATAGCTTTTCATTTTGTTTTAAAATACAGATTGTGTATAGAAGATAGCTTCCTAGATCCACTGAAGTCCCTCGAAGTTTTTCCATGGGGATTCAGTGGGACACAAATTTCACATGCCGTGGTTTTGCTTTCATACTGAACGTATTCTAAAATAAGCTCAGGAAAATTGTGCATTTTCAGCAGTGGGGTGTTTGCTTTACCAGCAGCCTAGGAATACAGAGCTTGCCTCCGCTATGAGCAGGGGACTAGTACCTACAGGAGACAACAGGCTGGATTCTGATCTTACTGCAAGTTCAGAACATCCTCGGTGCCTTCACTGGAGTTACTCCAGTTTTGTTTGCTGTCTTGGAGGTCAGAATAGAGCTATATTATGTACCTATATATATAATTATATATTGCTTTTTTTTTTTTTTTTTTTTTGCTGTCTGACAATGCTGCTGGCAAATATGGAGAAAAAGCAGCAGTGTAGATTTTTCCAGCTGCAAGTGGTCTGAATCCCAGTAAATCTGCCTAGAATGCCCCACTGAAAACGTATTCCCTGAAGACGCCAGCAAAGGCCCAACAACCGCTATTGTTTTTAAAGATAATGTTTTCCACTTAATCTTTCAGGGGTTTCGTTCCTTTCGGTTTTTGATGGTGGCTTTGTCACCTCTGGGCTCAGAAGGGAAAAGAAATTAGCATTTAGATGGGAATTTTTTCTTGCATTAAAACCAATTGAAATGGAAACCGGGGCTGGCAGCGGGCGAGGAAGGCGAAGCTGATCTGTGGGATAATTCAGAGATGACATTCATAGCAGACGGATGATGAACTGGCCAGCAGATCCATTGGCCTTTGCCAATATCATTACCCATTATTCATGTGTCTCATGGAGGAAAGCAGTCCACCAGGCTGTCATTTCTGTCCTCCGCTAATTGGAGCCCTGAAACAAGCCTCCCACTCAATTCCCCTCCGTTGCTCATGGAGACCCTCACCTAGAGCAGAGACCCTTCACCTCCCAAAAGGGGCCTAAGTGAGCCACCTCGCCTCATATTGCGAGGAAACGTCCTTTGCTTGTCCCGAAGGAGCATGTCTGAGGGCTGAGCATAGTGGCAGGTATTTGTTTTCCTGCAAACCATCCTGTCGGCTGCAGATTTATGAGGGTAGCTGGTCTCAGGCATGGAGGGTGAGCCCATATTCCCATGCTAGAGAGCCCTTCACCTTCTCTGCAGGCAAGGGTTTGCGTCACACCATCAGAAGCTCCCTTGCTTTTGCCATCATGGTGCCCACCTCATTTTTGAAGTGTTTCAGCAACACTACCCAAACTACCTGCTTCAGCACCCAATACCTCCACGACTTGGCCTCACCTCAGCTCCCATTTCTGGTGTCCCGGTGGGATTCCAGTCAAGCCTCCCTTTGCAATCATCCTGTTCGTTTGAAGACATCCCACCACTCCTTGTCTCCAGCAACTGCCTGGACTCTGTCCTCCATCCCTGGCCCATCAGTAATAGTTTTGTTGTTTCCAGGAGGACGACATGGAGGGAATCCACATCGTGGCCTTTGCCGAAGAAGACGACCCAGGTAGGAGGCCATTTTCCTCCTTGTATGACTCTCCGTCACTCAAGGAAGTGTAGTTTCATGTGCTTTGTTTGCATTGTGGAGCCCCATGTCCCGGGAGGATGGGGAGCCCCAGCCTGCTGGGATGGGGAGACGGGATGCTTCTGGGTGTTTACACTAGCAGGTATGCTAGCCGGGATCAAATTCTGGATATAAACGGATGGATGGATGAGAAAAAAAAAAGTCATCCCCTCCACGCCAGCACCAGGATTTGCTCCCTGACTCTGTGTCCATCTTCTTGTGTGGCTCCAGGAAAGTGCTGAGGGCTGGGTGTGTGATGGGCATGTGGGAAACCTGTGGGCATGCAGGAAACCTGTGGGTATCAGCTCCTGAAAAGCCATGGCATCGGTTCTTCTCAGCGCCATCAGTGTGCCAAAAGGCTTTGGCCTCTCAGGGGCTCAGTTCCTGCCTCACCACAAGAAAATAGTGACATTGTTCCACTCCACGGAAGGATTACGAGACTTAATTCATGTGTAACTAATTTCAACACCCAGAGAGGATGCTCGAAATTAAAAGCCTTATTATCAGAAGAAAGAGCTGGGAGACAGCATTTTAATGAGAACTATAAACAACTTCTGTGTGCATAGAGGGGGTGAGGGAAGTTGAAAACCCCACAAGCGAAAAGTGCCTGCGTGTTTGCAGGAGAGAGCTGCAGCGGTTCGTGTATCGTTTCAGATGGTTTTGAGTTCTTGGAAATCCTGAAGCAGGTTGCCAGGGACAACACCGATAATCCCGACCTGAGCATTGTCTGGATTGACCCCGACGACTTTCCTCTGGTGAGTGGCAGGGACTCCTTGCCTTTCTTGGTTTAATTCATGGATGGGGGGTGTATGCACAGGAATTGCCCCAGGGAATTTGGGACAGGGAAGGACGGGAAACCGGACCACAGGTGATCCCTGAGAGCTGCTCGTTCGGGTCTGCCTGCCATGAAGGTAACATCCTGAGAGTCAGAACTTTCCTTTGCCATGTGTGGAAGCTCAAGCTCACGTTCAGCCTTTCTTCTCTCCCACGCACTCATTGATGCATGCTCCTTGCACCGCAGCCCAACCGGCTGAATTAATCCAACGGGGTACCGTAAACACCCTTGTCTGAGCTTTGTTTCTTACTCCTGCAGCTGATCACTTACTGGGAGAAGACCTTCAAGATTGACCTGTTCAGACCACAGATTGGAGTGGTGAACGTCACAGACGTGAGTAGCATGTGCCCAGAAAATCCACCGAACCCAAGATTAGGGTGCTAGAAAGGACGGGGTCTGAGGTCCGCTGGAATCGGTGGGATTTCTGCTGTTAAGTGCAGGTAGACCTGGCTTTTCCCCAGGGAAAAAGTGTAAAGACCTCACCATTCCCACCTGCAGCAGGGTTCGTAACACCGACATCAGGCTTCAGTCTGAGCACCTTTCTACTGCCAAGTTGCACACAAACCTCATCTGCTGAGGATAGGACCAGCCCCTGTGGTCTGAGCTTCAGGGCTTCGCCTGAAGGGCTCACATTTCCACCTCCACCCACAGCGTGCGCCTTTGTCCATGCCCTGCTCTGACTGAACCTCAGTGGGTTTGTGGAGGAAAAGTTGCGGGGGGGAAGCAAGCCATGCTTAGGGGAGGAGAGCAGAAAAAGGAGGGTGTTTTTTGCAGCAGAAGCAGAACAGCACAGCTTGAGTGTGGGAAGGAAATATGGTCCCCAACAGATGACAGGGAGAAAATGCACAGCTTGAAAAAAAACAAATAAATACACAGGCTTATTAAGAGTACAACATAAACTGGTAACGGAGGGATCTGGCTGGGGCAAGGAGGGTATACTGGGGTTCATCCAGGCCCTCCTCCTCCTCAGCCACTGCCATGTGGGTAGTGCTGGAGGGGTTTGGGTGGGAAGAGGAGATGTATCCACCCCACACCCATTGGCGGTGAAGGGTTTCCACACCATCCCGCAGCCGGCTGCACTGCCGAGGGAGGGCTGCGCAGGTGGGTGCTGCTTTGGCATGGCTGCAGGGGTGGTGGTACCCACAGCTGTGCTATCGGGACAGCTTTCTAGCAGCTACTCTTTTCACCATGGTTGCCTTCAAGCCAGCAAGGCATGGGGCTGATGTCGGGTTGCCCACACACTGTTAGCTTTTAAGGCAGGTGGGAGAGGGACCCATCCGACCCCCTCCAGCAGAGATCTGGGGAGAGCTGCTGAGTGCACTGTGATGTGCATCACGACTACAGAGAGAAACCATTTTTCCTTTCTGCCAATAACACTCCAGACGATCAGAGAGCCATAATGAGGCACACTCCAGCCTGGCTCACTTATTACCTTAGTTTATTTTCGATGGTTAAGTGCTGGGTGTTTTAATCTCTTTAAAACAACCCTGTGTGGGTACATAAGTGTCTCTGGAAGCAGAAATCTCTGCTGCAGAAGTGTTTTTAATTCAGTGCTTGACTTCGTGTTTGAAATTTCAGCTGTATGGGAAACTGATGTTTTATTAGAAGAGAGGAGAGAGGGACTTAGAGTTGGAACAACTGTCTGGAGCTGGGCACTGGTTCTGGCCCCACCACCAGCCTTGCTCCCGGCCCCCATGTCCCCTCTCCTGTACCTCCCCAGAAAAAGAGGGACAGCAAGGGTGTATTAGATGATTGTGCCTCCTGTTATAACAAATGTTGCAAGACCATAAGATGGGAGATGCGGTAAGGAAGGCAAAGTAATGGTGTTACGAAGAAAGCGGAGGCCCTGGATCTTGCCCATCCCATTGAGGGGAATGAGAGGCTGGCTTGGGAGTCACGGAGTAGATGCAGTGCTGGCTGGATGTGAGCAATGCTTTACCTGTAGCAGAGCAGCATCTGCCAGACCGTGGGACAGACACCTAGAGAGGGAGGACCCAGTGGGTTAAGGCTTGTTAGCAGAATTATTAAGGGAGAGACAAAAGACAAGAGGGCCAAGATAGCGTCTGTCACCTAAGATCATGAGAGAAATGAACAAAGCCAGAAATAGAGCCCAAGTCTTCCAGTCTTTTGCCCTTATTACTAGCCCACAGTATCTCCCTTCATTATATTTAGTGCAGTTGGCCATCTTTAAGTCATGTCAAAGCTACATTAAACAGCTATCAATGGAAATTCATGGAAGTAAGATTGTCAGTGGCAAGAGGATCATACAGAAAGCAGGAACATATGCCTTATTATCTAGCAGTCACTCAGAGACCTGTAAAAACTCATGCATTATCTCGCTTTGATATAGTAAATGTTTCAGGTTGTTGATTATAGTATTTGCACTTTTTATTTCATTCCTCTTAAGTCTGTTTTCTATTCCTCAAGAGAGAGATCTAAGAATGTTCTAGGTTGGCGGGTGATATCTAAAACAAACACTGAGCTCATTTTGTTATTTCAGTGTTACATCACCGCATTCAGCCAAGTTACGCAGGTACAAAGTGAGGCTTACACAATGGAGTAAAAATAAACACTGCTGTTGGCTTCAGTGGACATAACCCCTGTGACCCCATCGTTTCTCTAAAAACCTGCCAATACAAACACCAGAGCTTCCAGCGGCCCCCGCCGGCCCGTCACATCATAGTGGCTCAGGACTAGGGCCATGACGCTCTGCAAAATATTGCTGCTTTATTTGCACAGCATCTTCTCTAGGTGCAATGGGCTCACTCCCATTCCCATTATTTAAAGGTGCACTTTTTGCCACATGAACAGTCCTGAGGTTGGGGACAAGATCATTTGCATGAAGCAAGAGCTGCATGCCTCTCCGTGGCTCTGTTTTATTACAATTTTGGTGTTTTAGAAGGAAAATATCGTAAGGGAGAAAGAGCTTTCCTTGAGCAGAAATTGGTCTGGCTTTTTAGCAAGCCATAAACCAAAAAGAATTAGGTACAACAGACAGGGAAAGAAGATGGGTGCATTTGCAAAAGCCGGTAGTTATCTTCTGACATATGAAAAGCACTTGCTTCTGCAACATCAAACGCTGAACGAGATAACCGCACAGCACCTGTGCAAAATAGGAGGCTGATCCTATTTTATGGAGGGGAGACAGTGAAGGGAAAGGGGTTTACCCAGGCATTTACCCAAGGAACCTATGGCAAAGCAGAGAGAAAACCTTTCATTTCCAGGCCTCAGGGACCATCTAAGCTATGCTTCCTGCATCTTCTCACTGCACTATAGACAGCATCTTGTTACTGAATCGCCCCCCATCCCTTCCAGTTTATAGAAGTAGTGCAGACAGCTGGAGAGAAAGAGTAGGGAGCACCCGTAGTCAAGGGCATCGGTGTTTTTCACCATTCTTCAGCTGGAGCATGGTTGAAATGATCTGAGGAAAGGCTCTTCCAAGAGGAGGAACCACTATCACATATGGAGAGTCCAGAGCAACATCCTGAGGCAAAGATGATGGTAAGAGAGGCTGGGAAGAAGGGATGCCGATGGCCAGGTGTAAAAAGGCTCAAAGGAAGAGGTCCCAGAAGGGCTCTGGAAGGAAAGAGAGAAATGCTGTGACGTCCTGTGAACTGAGGTGATGCAGGGGGAGCTGGCATAGGTCTCTTTATGCTCTCTTTATGTAGACTTGGAGTCTACAGAACTGGCCAGATGGGATGAGAAAACAATGCGTCAGGTGGACAATGCTCTCGCTCACAGGTATAGGCAGTGCAGGAGAGGAACAGGCAGTGGACGCACATCTAACCCAGAGCAACCAGTACCACCCACTCACATAAACCCATTGACCAGTCCCACTGCCCCTAGTCAGAAGCAACAGTGCTTCAGGGGGAAGCAGTAATCCCAATGCGTGGGCAGAGAGACGCTGTGGCTGAGCCTGGCCACAGGCTGTGTCAGAGAGGGAGCTAATGCCACCACCTCCCCTGCACCCCACCTGCAGTCCAACCCTTACCCCTGTAACAGCAGTGGACCCGATCTCTTCCCTGTGCCTCTGAGGGTGGCTAATCCCCCATCACCTGTCCCTGCAGGCTGACAGCATCTGGATGGAGATCAGAGATGATGATGACCTGCCCACAGCCGAAGAGCTGGAGGACTGGATAGAGGACGTGCTTTCTGGGAAGATAAATACCGAAGACGATGACGACGATGATGACGATGACGATGACGATGACGACGACGACGATGATGATGATGACGACGATGACGACGATGACGACGATGACGACGACTAACTGTGACTCTGTGCAGTTTGACTCGTGGGGGCCGAGAGGCCTCCCCCTGCGGCAGGTCCCTCTATCAGAAGACCTGTGTTTGAGCGTCAGCAAGCACCGCTGCTCCTCTTTCCCCCCTGCCCTGCTCCCCCTGCCCCTACCCTTGCCGGGACCCGCCCCCCGGCCTGATTCTCAGCGGTGCTGAGCCACCGGCACTGCCCCTGTGGGCATCCAGCACCGCTGCAAATCATGCCTCCTTAGTCAGGACAATAGGAATCTGCAGGGAATCTGCCTCGAGTGTCCCAGGGCAGGAGAAAAGTGCCTGCCTGCTCAGTGCCAGAGGGAGACAATTTGTGTTTTCCATGCTCGTCGGCCCAGCGCTTAACATCCAAAGACCAAATCTCGCTTCAAGACATAGGGAAGGCCACTGTAAAATTGAGTCCTTTTATTAAACATAGTGCCCTTTGCAGCTACTCTGCCAAGACCACTCAATCCTGCAAGTTCTGCTGCAGGAGTCTGTAGCTGCTCAGTAACATGCTAGGAGCAGCAAAAAGCTTTGGGACGGGAGGAAGGTTTTAGGGATCTATTTAAGTTTTCAGTGATTCCGTACAATGACAGCATATTCTTGCCTGGCAGCGCAATGCAAGACCAAACACCACGATCCCTGTCTGAACCTCTTTCTTCTTGAAAGCTCAGGCCAAAAATAGGGTAAGTGCAGGTGGTCTGATATGGGATGTCAATGCTTGCAAGTTCCTGAACTGCTGGAAAGGCTGATCCAGGTCTGAGCCCAAACTCTTGAGGCTGAAGATTATGGCACTGAGCCAAACTGTTGGTTTTAACCCCAAGGAAACACCAGAGCAGACTCCAGGCCAGTTCCAAACATCTGCAGCCAGGTCTGGGCTGGGCCTACCTTCCCTTTCAGGTGAACCTCAGCTGGATTGAAGGAGATGCACATGAGATAAGACAGCATACTCTTGCCAGTGGAAGCATTCACAGGGGCCTACCCTGAAGTCCTCCTATTCCCCGTGACCTTGCAGCTTTAGCTGACTCTTAACCCAAAGCCTACATAGCATCTTTTCCCATGACCAAGACGTTGGGAGGGAACACATCCGTCCAACTGTATTAGATGCTGGATAACATGCATTGGGCAATGAGCAGTGGAAGGATTGAGGCTATTTGGCTTTTAAGTGTTCAGCTGCACAGTTACTCCCTGCTTAAGAGGCTTGGATGTCCCATGGTAGCCTGTGAGAAGCCTCTTTTGACTGCAGACTGAGAAGGAGCTCAGGGCACCAGTTCGCAGTCAAGGGGGTCACTCACAAAGCAAAGAGTCAGCACCTCAGTCCTGGCGAGTGCAGCACCATCCATGTGCAGGTCACTGCGACAGCGTTAGGTCTCCCTGCTTTCCCATGCCGGCAGATTTCAATTGTCTTAGCTTACTAGGTTTGACGATAGTGCAATGAATGGAGAGTTCAGAGATAGTTTTATCTTTATAAATACATTTATAAATATGTTCTCCAGTTGTTCAGACTTGTTAGCATAGGTAAGGTACACAGGTCCTCTCTTGCTACAGACGAAAAACATTGTTCTGACCTTTCTTATACTGGCTTACGTCAGAGGTAAGAGACGTTAGGGGAAATAACAGTGCGAGAGACAGGAGAATCAGAGCTCGTTATACAAATGCGAATCAGCCTGATGAGAAACAAGGTTTACACACTATATATTTCCTTTATCAGATGAACTGCAAAGCAAGTTTTTATAGTTTTTTTTTCCTGCCTGTTGATCAGTCTCTTTGACTCTCTCTCTCTCTACATTAGCTGAAATAGAAATTTCAAACTACTGGTATAAAAAAGCCAAAGTACCGATATATTCCTACGTGTTCCATATCCCCTTGGTGGAAAGTGCCAGCGTGAACAGTATGCAGCTGGATATCTATATATCTCTGTATATAAATGAATACTGTGCTTACATGGTATATGACTGTAGGCCACGTTAGCTCCTCATTGAACATCAAACACTCAACCCGTGCTTTTAAGGCACAGCCTATTAAAAAAATAGACAGGACAGCAAAGCCCCCAGGTCAACTATTTGCCCTTTCTTGCTTCTTTACAATGCATAAGCACTGCCTGGAAGACTTAGAACTAAGTGTGTTTGGGGAGACCATCCACCTAGTCGCGCTGGGGTTACGAACAACTCGGCCTCGTCCCAGAGGATCTGGTGGAGACTTCCAAAAGCCTGGAAATGCAGAGTGCTCTTAGCCTGGAGGTCCTCATCCTCTCTTTCTCTCATACCCGCCTCTCTCCTGGCCAGAGGGGTGCCCAACACCCTCCTTCTGCTCTTGCCTTTCAGCTGTTTCCCCAAGTGGTTTGCTGGAGGACCCTGGCTCAGAGAGAGAGGGAGCAAGAGGGACTCAAGGTCTCATTGATGCACATCTGTAAGGAGCAAGAACAGGCAAAACTAGCCATTTACTAGTCTGTGATTAAGGAACAAATACTCACCTGAGAAAAGTACTTGTTTATCTTTACCCTGGGGCTACTTCCAGGAGTAAAACACACAGTTTCACCCTGCCTAAGGTAACAGCCTGCACAGGCCCTGCAGCTCCAGACCAGTCACTGCAAAGTGCCATGAATTTCTATAAACACGAAGAATAAACGAAGAATTACTCTACTGCCTTTCCTAACTGGCACTGCCTCTGGACATCCTGATTGCCTGGGTACTTTCCATGTACCTCCCCTCCCGCTGTGGATGGCCATCTGTTCTGATGTACCCCTCTCTAGATGCTCCAAGAGGCACAGCTTACACGGGCAGAGCAGGCAGACCCTGCAAACGGCACTGCGGCCGTGTTCAAGCGCACAGACGTTTCACAGGCACGTACACATTTCAATGCATCAAGCAACAGAGCTCTGAGGGGAAAAAGGTAATTAGTGTAGTGGTGCTTAGGCTTATATGGAGACTGGGCTCATACTAGGGGTGGTGGGCTGGTGTCAGTGGTTTATGGAAAGTTTCACTTGAGTTATGAGAGAAAGGGCTAATCCTTACGCTGCCCCTCCATGGTGCCAGCACAGTCCTTGATGGGGCCACTCTTTCTCTCTTCCCTCATCCCCTCATTACAGTTTTCATTGTTCTCTTTGCCCACAAACTGGAACTTTTTATCATCAGCTTTTGGGATAAACACATGAAAAGTTCAGAAAATGTTGCAACAGAGGAAAGATTGCAGCAATGAAGATGAGTAGACAGCAGAGCCTTTCCCCTTCACCCATAACACCTTGTCTGCCCCGAGTTCATAGTGACCAACCCACTGAATGAGGCAATACCCCTTGTGAAGGAGAGGGCAGCTTGAAATTGAGTGTCTTCCTTGCAGGGACAAGTAAGATAGTGGTATGGGGAGGTATCACACGCAGGACCCCAGGCACAGGTGCTCCTGGGCTCCTGTCAGAAGCAGGCACGACTGGCATTTGAAAGCCACTGGTGGCCCTGTGGAGCGAAGTCAGCCTAACCCTGCCCACTACGCACTGAAAAGCAAAAGGTCAGTATGTTTGGATGAGGAGCCAGCAAAAACAGCCTTCTTTATTTAAAAAAAAAAAGTGCATGTGGGCAGCACAGAGTGTTTCTGCAGGCAAGTCGGTTAAGACTGGCCCTCTCTTAGCAAACAGTTCTTATTCTCCAAAGTGTTAATTAGACATTCATACTAAATGGATCTTAATACACATAAAGACAAGGAAACATATTTTGCCTTCATCTTCCTGCGAGTGCTTCAAGCTGATCACTCACTTCAAAGTACCCCAAAACCTAGTCTTACCAGCCCCCAATGGCAGCGAGGACCCCCCTCACAAGCGATACGTGGCAAGAACATGCAGTCATACACCACCTCCTCCCAGTCCCCAGACATGGGGCCAGGGGCCACAGAAGAGGAGTTGGTTTGGTGTGCTCTGTGTACTACCGGCCACCCCGTGCTGTTCATGGGCAACGCTCAAGGGAGGGAAACCCAGCAAGTGCCACATACCACTGCTATCATACAGAAGCATGAAGGAGAAAGCTTCTGCCTTTGCAGCAGACCCAAGGACACTGATGGAGAAGCTCTGTGAACTCGAAACTCCTCTGAGTTAATGTCAGCTGTTTGGGAAACAGCTCCAGAAGGAGAGGACAAGGGAGGCATGCTGGAAATCATAGATTACTCCATATTTTCAGGGTCAGCTGTTTTCATGATGTTTACGAGGAGTGGTGAGAATCTCCTTGTGCTGCCCTTGAGAAAGGAACAGCCCCGTACTGAAACCAGAGATCTCAGCTGCTTCCCATCCCAGGATGAAGCTGCTCAGCCAGATGCCAACATGCACGTACAGCTGAGGACACTGGCTGCTTCTCTGTGTCTGTCTGCACATCATACCTCAGAAATTATTGATTCATTACTGAGACCAAACAAAAAAACATTGCCTTTTATTCCCAGGGAAATAACTAATTAGACAGGAACATATCACTTCCCAGCTGCCACTGACTTGTAGTCCTGTGAAAATAGGCCAGGATTGCATCTGGATTCCTCTCTGCCCCAGCAAAGCTTTGGCTTTGGGGAAGCCCCACACACAGCCAGTTGCCTGGACTTGGGGGACTGAAGAGGCGGGACGGGTGAACAGGTGGCAAGCACCAAGGCCCTCCAGGGCAAAGCAAACTGCCTCCTGGCTACTTTTACACCCCAAGTACATCTACACTGTGCAGTGCAACACCATCCCGTAGAAACTGGAGGCAGTGAAGCACAGCAGGAAGGATAATTAACCTCGGTAATGAGGCCCCAGCAGCAGGACTGTGTCCTACCCAAGACCCAAGGCTCTGTGTGTCAACCGACTGCGGTGCAGCATCCCCTGCCTTTTCCCGACTCCCTTGTACCACCACCTTCTGGGCAAAGCAGCTCTTCAATGGTCAGTAGCCCCTGGGGCCAGCTGTGGGATGGCTCTCACACCTCTTTGGCAGAAGATGTCTGACGACAACGCAGACCATGGGTCAGTGTTCAGGGCAGAGCCAGCCCTCTTGGCCCAGCTCCCAGAATGCTCCCTGCCAGGTTTAAAAGGTGCTAAACTATTTAAGGGGGGGGGGGAAGCTACAAAGCTTCCTTGCAGCTTGAAGACCTGTTTCTGGAGTCAGATTACAAGCAGCTTTTGGGATGGAAGCAAAGATCCTTCCGGTGCCTCACTCCCCCTTGCGCTCCCCCCTCGCGCCTTCTCTTGCTGAGCCCCTGTGATGAAGGAGATCGGCAAAGCACTCAAAGGGCTTCTGGTATTGTCCCTAATGCTATGGAAAACAAGAAGAAAACAGCTTTTTCACCTTCTTTTCATCTCTCTTGTCTTATTACTTTTCTGGTCTTCACTGGCTCCCCTAATATTTTTTCCTCTCTCCATTTCTATCTAGCCTGTCTTCCTCTTCTCCTCAACCCACCCCAATAGCATATGGTATCGAGGATTGCTTAAGGACAAGGCCCTCCCCTGCCCCTACTTCTTGAGCTCATCCCCTGCGCAGGGAGACAGCAGCCTCATCATGCCACTGCCAGGAACCAGCCCTGGTGGACCCCCACGCCACAAGCCGTGGCCATGAACACAGAGAGGGACAACATTTCCTTCCTGAGGAGAAAGCCAACCTGAGAAGGCTGAGACTGGCTTCCCTTTTGGGAGGGACAGGTGGGACATGCTCAAGGCGAAGCTGTTTCACCAGCCTGGGCATCTTTTTCCCGTTGTCCCAAAATCCAGATGAGGAACCATCACCCTGCGACCAAGCCTCAACTACTGCCGCTGCAGGAAGAGATTGGTAACCCCCAGTAGCACCAGCAATCGCACGGCTACACCACCTGAGCAGAAGACAAGCGGTGTGACTTCACACACAAGAAATAAGCCTCGAGGGTTAAACGAACTGAGTTTGCTGGAGGAGTTATCCCGTACTTTAACAGCAGCCAGAAAGCCAACGACCTGCCCAAAGACGACCAGTAGTTGTCCTGACGGAGCCCTCCTTCGGTTGTGGGTGGCAAATGACTTAAATAGCCATGGGTGACCTCATCCTCCGCTTTTGGATTTGAAGAAAACGCAGCTTGAATCAGGTCCCTCCCTCAGTAATGCAGGTAAAAATAAAGTTATGTTCGACCAGAGAGCAGCCCTGAAATTTGTCTGGTGTTACATTTTTTTGTTTTAAAATTCAGTCCAACACATCAAAGCCCTGGTCCTGTTAGTGACAAAGAGAGAGGCTATTGAATGACAGAAGTAACTAAATGTTAGAAGAACATTTTAGTCCCCACAAAATGAAATTGCTGAAGGAATTTTCAGTTTCCCACAGTCTACTTACTGAATTACTAAACCAGTTTCTCCCAACCACTTACAAAGCAAAATTATAATCAACTAAAGGATCTGGTATTATGAGTACTTAAGAATGAGCTTTTACAAAATAGAAGCTAAAAGGTTTGCAGATCTGTTTCACATCTGTGGCCCAGATATAATCAGCTCCTTCTCCTTGCCTCTTTTAAAGCATGCCCACAGCATCTGACTCGTGCTGAAGAGAGCTCCAAAAAGTTGTGAGTGTCTCTTAAAACTTCCAGAGAGGCTGAATCAAATGTGGTTTATTAAGAACTCCCTTCTCTCTATGCATGCACTTTTCATTCATGCTACCTTTTCAAGTAGTAAGTTCATTTTTAAAAATAAAAAAAAAAAAAAAAAAAAAAAAAAAAAAAAAAAAAAAAAAAAAAAAAAGAGACAACCAAGACTGTAGATGTCTAAGCATTTGGAAGCCTGATTTTTGCCTTGGGAAGAGACTTGAAATGTTTCAATTTACAGAGTAGCTTCCTGCCTAGAGCAATTTGTGGTGTCTGTTTTTAAAATCTTTGTACCTTCATGTTTCTAAGGTTGCTGGAGGGAAAAAACCACACCCTATTCTCCAAGGTCTCTTCCACCGACTTCACATTGCCTCCTCCTTGCCTTATTGTCTCTCTCGAGGTTTTGCTGCTTCCTCCGTATTTTGATACATAAAGCAAGGTGGACACAGTGAGCTCTCCCAAATGCACATCCACAAGGTAAAAGTTATCTCCCTTCTGCTTCTTCTACATTGTATTTAGTGATGCCCACGCAGAGCCCAAAAACCGATTCTTCTTTCATCTTGGCCATGGCCCCACCAGCAAACAACCGCAGGCAGGACCCACGGGCTTTGGGAGGCTGGCAAGCAGCAGTACAGCTGCGTGAGAGCTCTTGGTGTCCTCCGGTTGTTGGCATTAGCTGAGCTGGAACCAGAGCAAGCCTCAGGTCATGTACAGAAGTGCCCATCTTCACTGCATTCATCTCCCCGGGTTTTGGAGGAAGGGAAGATCAGCTCAGGGTTTTGGAGTAGGCTGGCAGTCTTGCAGTGGGCCTCAACCTGATCACAGACCACTATATAAGCAGTAGCCAGGGGAAAAAAAAAAACCAAAACTGCAATGCACAACCTTTTCCAAGTTCATTATGGAGAGGGACAGAGAGATGGGGAGAAAGAAGAAAAAACAGCTTTTATCCTGCTTGAGGTACTCCCCATTTTTCTAGCAACGCGTCAGCGTAAACCGGCACACATGCTCACAGCAGGGCTGTAAAACTTGTTACAGCATTTCAAAGCAACTTGGGTAACCTTGTTCAGAGATAGTGATTTATGCATATGCAACCACCCCACTACACCATCCCTACCTACATCTGCAGACCTGTTATGCTCAGTGCTCTCTCTTCTCTCAGCACCTCCTGACCCGGCAGTGTATGGATGCACACATGAAAAAGGAACGGACACCCCTGCCCCAGTGGATTATCTGTCAGTACCGGAAAGGACTGTAACCTAAACCCACCACCTTCCCAGTCCAACATAAACTCAGGAGCGGTGTTGAAAGACAAATCAAAGCCCTCTGCTTGGCCAACTCCCAACACACCTTCCCCTCCCACATGCTGTTACGAGACAGCATGTCCCGCTGAGAGATGCCCTTCCCCTCTCACCCACCCCACCTGCCCTCAGCCCCAGGGCCCCCTGGAAGCCCTCAAGTTCGATCCCTCCCTGTACCTCCCAGGAGTTCAGCTCTGGGGCTGAGACAGTGGAACCAGTACATAGCACCGGCCGAAGCTGTTTTGGGGTTTGAAGCCCTGCCCACCTCCACAGGCAGATGTTTCATTAAACTATTAATATAGCTAACAGTATTGTACAGTGAGGTGTTGCTGGTGCTTCACACAAGGCTCTGGAGCCAGTTGCCTAAGGTGACAAATCCCTTTCTTAATCCATTTGTTATACCCTGACTGCGTGCAGCCCCTTTACCCCATACCTCCCCACTGAATTGCCCAAAGCTGGTGTTTTCTGACCGTCCGTAACTGTGTGGCCTGGTCCCATCACTTAGTGGGGTCCGTTGATCCTCTTGGGTATTAAGCCACATTTCAGCCACCAAATACTCTACCCCAGTGGTTGCTGCTGTGCTGTCTTCAGGGTAGTGACAGCCTTATGCCCTTACGGTCAGGAAGGGCACTGCAGGAGGAGCATCTTCTCAAGCAACCCTTGTCTGGTGTGTCCCTCAGGCAGAAGGTGCTTACCTCTAGTTCAGCACACCGGCTCCCTTCAGGCATTGTTTGCCAGTGAAAGCCTCCCTCCCCCTTCTGTCAGAGGTCTGGGTCAGTAATACTTAACCCAACGTTGCACCTGAGGCTCCATCACACCTCAATGACCCTTGCAACTTCAATGAAGGACTTGGCCAGACCAGAACAGCACCCTCAGCTCTAATTTCTGCTGAGCTACGCACCACAGCCCCTTATGATTCAGATAGCTGAGCTCTGGGCGAAGGCCAAGGGAACTCGTCCCTCTAGCAAAGCCTGTTCCTTCCATCAGCCTCCACAACCCACAGCAGGAAAGTGCCATGAAAGGCAGCAGTCAGGTGTTGATTCGGTATCAGTACTAAGCCACAAATGAAAACAGAGCGTGCTGAACTTGCATGTGAAAACACAACTCTCAAGGCTGAGAGCCTAGGACGAAGCCGACAAGCCTATTACCTTGTTCGTGCCAAATTCTTGCTTTCACCTTCCCGTGACACACCTGCAGCTGGCTCCCACAGAGCCTTTACGTACACAGCTCCAGTCCGGCAAGTCAGGTCTCCCTCCGAGGGGCAGCAGGCGACCAGCAATGGCTCCACACCCGTCACAGGCTCCGCAGGGCAGCAGCAGTGTTGTTTCCTTACCCTACCCATCTCCAGGAGCTGCGCTGTGAACAGCCCAGGGATGGGCACTGCCAAAGCACCAGCAGGATGAGGGGGACAGATCAAAAGCCAAGAGATCAAGGGAGGGCAGGAGGCAGGACTGAGCACACCCCCATCCCACCCTTCCTGCTTCCTCCTGGGCCTCCGTTCAGTGCTCTGCAGCCTAAATACATCCATCTCCTCCCAAGCAGAGAATTAGCCATTTGGCTGTTTCTCTCCTCCAACGTTTATATGCGTGCTGCCTATCTCCACAACTGCTGCACTCTATTTTTCACTGCACAGCAGCATCCTGTGGATTTTTTCCAGCAGTCAAAGCCACCGAGGAGATCTGTTGGGCAGGGCGAAGCTGCCAGGCCAGGTACTCCCCATTAAAGGGGGCTTTCCTGAAGAGCAGGTACCAAAGACTGTCTAGGGAAGAAGGCTGCTCCCATGTTTCCTTGGGCATGGCCGCTCGGTCTTTCCAAGCTCTCGGTATGCCGGTGATGGAAACTGGAGGTGGGGAAAGCCGCACCCACGGGTGCTGCTGAGGTGAGATCCCCGCACATTGTTTTAGCAGAGCACAAGCTCACATCCACACAAACAAGGAGTGCTGGCTTTTCCGCCTCTCGCCACTCCTCCTCCCCACCAGGTCCAAATAAGGAATTCAGCAATGAATCCTACACTTCACAGTTTGTGAGCAAACTATGAGAAGACAGGAGGCAGAAAAACCTGTTCCCACTCCAGTCGTGCCCCCCCAAGCTGCGTTTGCTCCCCATCGTTTGAGATGTCAGGTGTTCAAAGCAGTCACCTACCAGTCTTTCTTCAGGAGTGATAAATGAGTTTGCATTTTACTGTGGCAGGGCAGATCAGAAAGGTCTAGAAGGACAAAAAGACAGCCTCAAAAAGGTTAAACCACATGTTTGCAGGGCCCCTCCCAGCCACAGCGAAGGAATGCTTGAAGGCCAGAAAAGCTTTTTTTTTTTGTCTGAAAGGATAAGAGGAAGGAGTGGGACAATCAAATCTGGTTTCAGTTTATTTCCAGAATTTTACTGTACAAAATATGCAAAGTGTAAAACGGTTTTATGTTTCAGTTTAAAAACAACAAAACCCCATCCAGCTATAACTTAAGAGAACCCAGCTTGGAACAGAACAATTTACTAGGCTAGACCCACAGTGCATTAATGTCACAGACACCAGGAATTTGCTTACTTAAGTTCACGATTAGAAAAAGAACAGAAAGACCATGTACCATTGCAGCTAAAGTCACATGTGCAAAGAGAAAAAAAAAAAAAAAAAAAAAGCAGAAATGCTGGTTAGTGTCTATCAATTAGAAAACCTTGGCAAAACCCATCTTACTATACACAGTTTGTGTAGAAAAAGAGTATTACACAGTGATCAAAAGAGGGCGAGGGAAGGGCATTTGCTCCCACCCCCTTCCCCAAGACACAATAATGCTGAATCGAAGAAACAGGCACAGAAGAGTGTAAGATTCCTTCACAGTTACGTCTGTGCAGGCAGCGAGCCACAGCATCCCCCCCGTGCATGCAGGAGATACCCCCAAGCATCATTAGCGCTGGTGAGAGGTGCCCGGGAAGCAGCCAGAGAGAAGGATTCCCTCTCTGGGCAGAGCACACACAGGGCAGGCCTGGCTGCCTGCTGCCCGCAGGGCTTCGGTATGTTATGGGGATTAAAAAAAAAAAAAAAAAAAGCAGTCTCTTGGAGGGATGCAGAGGGGCAGATAACACCAGCTGTACCACTGGTGTGGCATGGACCCAGATCAGGAGTATCCCAAAGTGATACGCACTGGTCACAGAGCGGCTGTCGGAAAGGGCAACTTTTGGTCATCGTCTATCAGAGGCAGCAGCCTGAATGCAGGAGGATGCGTATTGCTGTAGGAGACTTCATGGCTGAAAGCCATCTCTTAGGTGAACAGAAATTAGGGGGTTGGGGGTGGTGGTGGTTTACTTTTTAAAAAAACAAACAAACAAACAACCCAAACAGCTCAATCCCAAGAGCACTTCCTTCTTAACACAGTTTAAACGCTGAACCACTAAGCCTGGGTTGAGGCTTTAGACATGTGTAATGCACACACCTATAAGGGAAAAAGCACATAGACACACACAAGCTGAATGAGAAAACAGACATCTGCGCACATCTCGTGAACAGCTCTCATACAGCAGGGCAGAACTGATCGCAGCTGAACAGCAGAGCTGGGGACCAGGTTACAGCATTTTTGCAAAACACTTCAAGAATTTTGTCTTACCTTTGAAAAGGGCAGAATTACAAGTTTTGGTAAGCAAGACGGAACTGGCTTGAATAGGTTTCCACGTTTAACACAGTATGGATCTTTCCAGTTTCTTCAGCAGGAAGTGCTGGAAATGAGCACATCTCAAACAAGACGCTTTTAAAAGCTACTTATGCAGGGCCAGCTTCAGAAACTGCTTCCCTGCAGCTTTTGGCATACTTGGCAACAGCAGATTCCCGAGGCTTTGCGTGGAGATCCCCATCCCAAAGGAAAAGGTTAAGAGGCTCCACGAGGGTTGGGATCTGTTCAGATCTCCCCCAGACTTACATCTTATTCTGAACTGCCCCCGAGCTCCAAACGGCAGCCTCAGCACCTCCCATCCCAGCAGATACTTGTTCTGCCTCACTAGGGAACTTCAGGAGGAAAAAACACAGGGAGGAGGGGATGGAGCTGGAGTGACTGAAGTTGCTGGCAGGAAAACTTTTAGAGGCAGAAGTCACAGGAATAGCTGACAGAGGCTGAAATCAGATCTGCCTTCCTCTCCAATATCCCCCTTCAGGGGGTATTGCTCTTGAAGACACCAAGACAACCCCAGAAGCAGGAGCTGGCCTTGCTCCGCAAGCAAGCTGCATCACGCCACTTTGTAATGGACGGTGCATCCCTCCCCAGCTACCCTGCTGCCTACCAGGGGGTGTGGGTGGCAACATCTCCCCTCCGCAGGGTGGAAACTGGTAGTTGCAAGCAGCTCCCCCACCTCCCCAAGCTGGCCACAGAGGCTTGGTCAAGGACTGGTACACTATGGAGGAGAGTCCTAGAATGCTTACACTTCCGAGAGCGCTGCCGGCTCTGCTCCCGTCAGTAGGAAAGGAGTCTAAGACCTGGGGCAGCCCCACAGGACCTACATACGGATGGGTGCAGCCCCACAGCAATGAGAGGCTAACAACCTTTGCCCAGGCCTAGTGATAGGACTTGCAAGATATTAGGGGTCTAATACTGGCCCCTACACTCCTAGAAGCTGCAAGAAATCCGCATCTTTCACTCTTTAGCCATAAAAGAGAAAGCCAGCCTTTGTGGAAACCCACAGCCATTTCCATCTGCTCAGGAACAGCTTAAAGTCTTAGCTGCATCTGGTTTTGGAAGATCTCAGCATGGCTTTGGATTTAGGCCGTAACAAATCTGAGAGCAAAAAACCAAAGCCTTTAAAGTATCCAAGCAGCATACTTGAGAGTCACAGGAAAAAAGCCAACATAGAAGAGAGGAGTGGGGCAACACCACTCCTGGCTAGGCAACACGGCACCCTGTCAAATAGTTCAGCCTTTAGTGAAGGATGTCCAGTGCAAGGATCTCCTCTGAGGGGGACATTGTCCACTTCACCACCAACAGGGTTGTCTTATAAACCACTTGAATTATAAAAAAAATAAACCAAAAAAAAACCAAACCAAAAAAACCCAACCTAATTCCCAGCCAGGTACAAGCACACAGGCTGGGAGAAAGGAGGGAGACTATGTGCAAGGAGACAATGCAGGATAGGAGAGGCATTTGGAGGAAAACAGCCTGCACTTGGCTGGCAAACCCTACAAGCCTTATTTATGCTCAGCTCTTGGCAAGCTCTGCAGAAGTAAGGACTGCAGGATTTGGATCAGAGCTACATTCCCTGTGACTCGATTCTTACTCATTAGCTGGCTATAAACAGAGTTAAACAAACCAGCCTGCTCTCACTGCTCAGTATTTTTATAAAGAGTCTGAATTCCTATAGATGCCACAGATATATCCATGGATCTCAAAGCACTTGACTACAAGTCGAGTTTAGCCTCACAACACCCCAGTGAGGTAGGTATGACAGTGGTCCCCTGATTTTGCACAGAGAGGGGAAGCAAGAGAGACCCCGAAAAATAAAATGCCATAAAAAAAACAAACACAGAGAATACTCAGGAGTCCCAATTCCCCTTTTAGTCTGGCCTTACCCCTAAGCAGGTTGCACCTCTAAAGAGACTGTTTGAGAGGCCAAGTCCTCTCCTTCAGATTTCACTCGGCAAAACATTGATGTTGCTGACACAGGGAAGAGCCTTTAATGTAGGGGTTGGCCCCTGTTGACAGCGTCCTTTTCAGCAGCAGGCAGAAAAGACAGTGCTGAACCACAGCACACAGATGAGGAAGCAGACCCAGAGCGAGCACACACCACTTCCCTCTGGTTCTCCATGTATTCAAGGATTTAACGCAATTAAGACATGAGTTTCCTGAGCAGATACTGTCAGACAACCCCCTTCTCGGGGGAGGGAAGAGGAAAGGGAAAGGAAATCCTGGGAAAGTAAGAAAGTTTTACAGAGGTGCCTGTGACAAGGTGCTCTCACGCACACGGCACACCCAAGCCCCCGGCAAGGTGGTTCTTGTTCTGGCTTCAGAGAAATGAGCCAGTTCAGCCACAGGCAGTAGCCTCCACACAGGCATAAGTGCTCCATAGTCTCCCAAGCTACTCCCAGTCTCTCCCACATTGCTGGTTATGCACATCATAAAAGCCAGATACACACACCTTTAGGAGAGCCAAGTGTGAGATACTATANCTGTTATAAAAAAAAAAAAAAAAAAAAAGGAAAAAACCAATCTATTTTTTTTCCAAAATGAAACACTGCAAAGGCCACAGTCAATAACGGAGTCCCCATACAGACTACCAGAAAGCCTGACCTAGAAAGAAACCCAAAGACCAAGTTTAGAGAAGGGAAAGCTCTACCTACTTCCCATCCTTTAAGGGTCGTGGGCCTGATACTGTCATGTACCACACCATCTAGTTTCTTCACAACCACATCTGGCACATTCCATGGAGAAGGCAGGATCCAGGTGACCTCCATGCACTTGTAAGAAAGCCGCAGGACACTGCAGGTGTCACTTGGATGGGGAATCACCACTTCAGACCCTCTCTCACCGAGGTGCTCCCTTGACCCCAAGAGGACTATCCGCAGGCGCCATTGGACATGCAGCTCCAGCGCTGCTGAAGCTGGAAGAGGCTGGACCCCCCTGCCCTGTCCCCAGCACACCTGCTTAAGGTGGCTGCTCCCTCCCATCGGCTTGTGGTGGGCACCGGCCAGCCCACATCAGCCATGCCATGCCGGACTAGCAGAGCCCCACTCCTTAGCCAGCCCACCTCATGCTGGTGGGAGCATGGAGGCAGCCTCACAAGCTGCCGCAGGAGCCCAGGGAAGGCCTGGGGAAGGCCAAGGGGACAGGAGGGGCTGTCACAGCCCCCCTCAGAAGACAACGCACCCTGGTAATGAAAGGCACTGGCTTATGTACCTTGCTGAATTGGGGCCCTCTGTGTTAAGACATCGGTATGGAGGGCAGGTCAGATCCTGACTGATAGAGATATTTGCATGGCAAAAGACTGGGCAGAATGAATCGAGCATTTGCATTCACACATGCAAATCCACCACCACAGAGCTGGGGGTGTCTCAGGAGGGACCTGACAGAAGGAAGGTCACTGCGAGCCTCCAAGCTGGCTCCAGAGTCACGCGATGCCCTGTGCCAGCAATCAAGACTTCAGACACCGCTTTAGGCTCATCATTAAAAGCAAACCTTCCAAAACCTCATAAACCTCAGGTGACACTAAAGTTGCACGTGAAAGCTGCACTGATGGGCAAAGGCAGCCTTACAAACAAAACTGCATCTCTCAGGAGCAGATCCCAGCACCGAGCAGAAGCTCCCGCAATGCAGAAAGGCCAAGAAAGGCAGGCAGGTTTTCAACATTCGGACATAGTTTGGTATTTCTTAGCTATAGCTGAAGGCGTATGGTGGGGAAGGACACACTGCAGTGTTTCAGAGCACAGCAGTTCTCCAAAGCAAGTGCACATGGCAGAGGCTGGCCCTTCCCTGGCTCCTCTCCTCAAGGAGGGAAGTGCTTTTGCCCATCTTTCCTCCAGTCGCACTTGAAGCTGGCTAGAGAGGGAGGGGCACATTCCTGCCTGCACCCCCCTTCCCCTCAAAGAGGCTGTCAGACATAGGGAGGGTCTGTGATTTATCTGAGGAGCCAGCTACTTACCTACCCTGTCCCAGTGCAAATACACAGCCCTTGCAGGTGCAAAAGGAAGCAGTGATAAGGCAGACCCCGAGGGGACCGTGGCTGGAGAAACACATTTGGAAAGCCAGACAGAAGAGGATAGAAACAGGGAGCCTTGGGAGCGCGCGACCAAGATGCAGGCAAGCAGGACAGAGGGAAGCAGGTGAGGGATAACAGGGATCTGTGTCACACACAACAGTTTCACTGGTTTAAAAAAGAAAAAATAAAAAAATTAAATTTGAACAGCTGCAAGATGGGCTTATCCAGTTCAAGACAAGGAACTTCAGAGAGACACAGAGAGCAAAACCATCCCACTATGCTTCTACAGGTCCAGCACCGACAGAAGAGGGCACATGGAGAGGAGGAAAAGAATAAAAAAAGTCTTCAGTCTCCAGATTAGGTGGCTCACAGAAGCAGCCCCCTCACACCCACCCTTTGATACCCTCTCCTCCTCGAGCGAACGGGGACTGCCACAGCCCCGTGCAAGCAGGTTTCCATAGGGGAGAGGTGAGCAACGCACTCTCAGAAACAGCTACAGGTAGCGAAAGCAGATGCGAAAGCGCAGGCGCGCACACAGCGTAAGGCAGCACTCCAACAAAAATACCAACGCTGCGATCGCACGGAGAAAGAGCGAGTGTGAGATTTACAGTATGCCGGGGAGGGGGAGGAAGAGAAAAAAAAAAAAAATCTGTTCTGTCTCCAAGGCTGAGCTAACCGAGCCAAGTCACCCTGTCACCTCTTAAGATATTTCTTTCTACATAAGATATCCCAACTCCCCCTCCCCTGTCCAAATAAAGTGCAGATGGTCAAATATTACTGGTCCATCATCTGCCAGTTTCAGTCAGCATTGGGGAAATTAAACCCAAAAGCACAATATTGAAAAAAAAAAAAAAAATCCCCAAACAACCCACCCTCAAAATCCCTTAGACTGAAGTCTCAGACTGTAAGCGGAGGACAAATTTATGCGATTTAGGGTCTATAAACTCTTCTGAGAGTTTGATGAAGGGGATTTTCTTCACATTAACAACAAGGCTGAAGTCCAAGCACTTGAGGACAAACACAATGCCATCTTGTAACCCGCTTGTGACTGCTTCCTCACTGACGAGAGTCCACTGCTTGGAGAACCAGCGATCCCTGTCATACTGGAGGGTTGGGCCCGGGTTGAGGTAACGCTCCAGGAATGCCTGCCGAGAGAGGGACACACGTTAGCACCGGCCCCACAACTCGCTCTGCGTTGATGCTCTCTTCCCATCCCCAGATACAGCTCTGCGAGCATGGGCTTGCCATGCTGCAAACTGTTTCAGCTCCCGTACCTCAGGAGACATCCTCTCCCCAGTCCCTCCCAGTTTTTCAGACCCCAGGAGGAGACACAACCACCAGGAGATCCTCTTTCAGTCCACCCCAGCAAGCTTGCAAAGTTACAGCCCTGACTTCTGCTGTCAGCACTGCCATCTGGCAGCAGTTCAGCAGAAGTCATTTCTCCCCTACCAGCCCCATAACACATCCCAAAACTGCAGTCCCAGACAGGCAGATGGGCAAGCTGGCCCTCCCTTCTTCAGGCCAAACTAGGGTGGAAAGCAGAGATTTCCACGTTTGCAGCCTGACTGAGGCTGCAAAACTGAAAGCAGAACAAGGAATGCCATTTGACAGTGCTTGTGTTTTAAAGTCTCCTTTGCAATCTTAATGGCAGCAGAACTCCCCCTTGCATACCTGGGTGAGGTCCCAGGTGGATCCCAGCGAGGGGATGCTAAGCCCCATCTCTTGACAGCATTTCTGCTCTTAGTGAAGTAAGTCTGGGATAAATGCCCAAGAGTAAATTCTCACATTTCTAACCCTTCTCTAGGACTGTGGGGTGTTCTTAGAGGGGAAGGTGGAGAGTGGGAGAGGGACTATGTGACCCATTTCCCTCATCATTCAGTCCCTCCCAATGTCTGCAAGCCAACAGTCACAGTCAGGGCATGAAGCAGCAAACTGACATTTGACCAAGCGGTCCACAAATTAGAAACAGACAGACAGGGATTTAGGCAGTAATTAGAAGTGGTTCAAAACGCAGCACTGCAGAGGGGATGAAAAAAAAATAACCATCCTTCACAGGTTGCCACCTGTATCATGCTGCTACCATGAGCCAGCTGGGAGAATACCCTGTGACTCAAGGCCACCATCTCAAACATGTCTTTGGCACTCCCTTTGCTGAACTGGATAGGAGAACAATTATCTCATAGGCACTTTCAGATAAACAGAGACAAAAGATGCTGTAGAGGAAATGTTACTTCCCTTTAAGACCTGATGCAACCTACAATGCACTGATATCACAGGCAGCAACTATGAAAACCTCCACTCACCTCCCTTGACAATTTTCTATTCTGTGTGCACACACAGATATGCCATCCCTTTCTCCCTCCTTCTTGCAACAACGATAGCAAAAGCATTACCTTTGGTGTCATGTTATTGGTGATGCAGAAGGACAAATGTTGCAAGATGCTCTCCATGCTGTGGTACTGTTGCTGGCGGGTGGTGCGAAGGTACTTCTGCAGAGCTCTTGCCATGGACGGGAAGATTGCCTGGGCTGCTTCTCGGGGGTCCATCATCTCTCCTGGAGCTTTCTGCTGTTCCTCTGCCTGGAGGCGTTTGATGTGAGTGAAAGCCTCCTCTACTGCAACCACAAGCCTGCAGAAGGAAAATCAGGACAATAAGAGTCATAACAAGAGAAGTAGGATGGGTCTGTGGTTAAGGCAGAGCCTGGGAGTCAGGATTTACAAGCTCCTATTCCCATCTCTGCCACTGAGTCACTGCCTGCCATCAGACAATCTACATAAAATCTTCTCTACTGACAATCTGAGGGGTAGATAGCAGCTTTTCTTTCCTTGCCCAAGCCATCCAGCAACTGAGGGTCATAAACCAGGATTAAGACTTTAAAAGCCTGAGTATCGTACTTGATTCTGCCAACACAGCATAAACATCAGCTACACGACTCAAACAAGACACAGCTGCCCTTGCGTTCAATGCATGTCTTTTAAAACAACGGTTCCAGCATACAGTACTGCAGTGTGAAGCATAAGGACGGGCAAGCAGTCAGGAAGAGGCTGGCTATAAAATAGCATGACCCAGGACACAGACTGCTCCAAGGCTCTCTGTGCTCTTAAACTGCAGTCCGCTCTGATTTACACCAACTGGGTACAGAACTTGTGTTGCCAAACGATTGCTCTGCACCCCTCTACTGAACAGTGACAGGGCTCCTGCCTTCACTGCAGCTAGAGACATCCTCTGCAAACCATTCCTGTGTTGGCACAGGTGAGTAAACACCAAGACCACACCATAAAAAGGCAAACAGATGCTATACGACACTTGCAAGTTAGCCCAGTACTAAGTAACGAATGAGGAGCCACACTGCAGTTAGTGAGGAAAAAGCAACGACAATTAAAGAGTCACCCAACAAAACTCTTTTGCCCCTCCAGACAGGACTTGTTTCACACTAGATTTCCACTCAAGTCACCAACTACTGTCCACACTGCCCTCAACACTCAAAGCATCTTAAAAAGCCAGGGGAAGCTGCCTCACAAGGCAGAGGTATAGCATACCACACTCAGACTATATATGAGGAACAGCACGAGAAGCCCTGACCCCTGCCCATTTTGTTTAATTTGACTTGGGGGAGGTGGGGGTGGAAATCAGCTTCTAATCTCCTCATGTCTTTTTGTTGCAGCTCTGACCTTCCTCCTTAGAAACATCTGGCCTGATCTTCTAGTGACTGATTGTTTTCCTCTGACTAAGCAGCTGTTCTAACCAAACTCAGCAAGCAAGGGAGATGTGCCGAGGATGCTACGCTGCACGGAAAGGAAAGTTTTAAGTTCTTGTTGCTCCAAGGCTGGAAGAGAACCCAAAAAGACAGTGGCTATAGAGCACTGGTCAGACCGCAGCAGGCTAGGTGGGGGACACCGTGCCAGCACTTTCCCAGTGAAATATAAACTGCCAAAAGAAAACACAAAACAAGCCAGCTCCTTCCAGTTACGGTACAGTCCTTCCAAACACAGCTCAGTTCAGGGGTGCCTGTCTGTAAGCAACTTGCCTCAAACTGTTAGGTATGTTAACTACAAACAGTAATTAGGCTCCAGAGCAGATAGAGGCATTATCTCCGGTCACCTCAACAAAGCATCAAATCTGCAGCCTAAGTGTGAGTGGCAGAAAACTTACCTATGTGGCAAAATAAAACTTAAGCATTTCTGGTCACGTCTAATTCTTCCCCAACTCACTGAAAAGGGCAGTCAGACTGCCCCTTTCAGTAGTCTGCAAACACAAATATTCTTGCCCATGAACCGGCAACACCAAGTGCTCCACTGATCCTGTCCCTGGATTACTGGAGCTAAGACGACAAGCCTGAGCATGAGGGAAAATAATGGGATTTCCTACAGCAAGTAACTACAGATTTGTCAGGCACTGGACTGTTCCTTAATCCATGACATTGCATTAGCTTATCTGCATAATATACACGAGCTCTGCTTTACACATGTTCTTCAGATAATTCCAGTTGCAAGCTGTCACCATCCCTTATACATGTGGGTTTCATATGCTTCTTCAAAGTGACAGATTTACAACCAAGCCTCAGCCCTTAATCACAGGTCCCCCCTCTCACCAGGCTCAGCAAGCCCCATGCGACTGAGCTTGCAGCGCTGAGGAGTGGCACCCAGGAAGGGAAGGCTTTACCTTGCACGGCGTTTCTTCACTCGACGCTCATGGTCAGCCTCTTCATAGTAGAGCTCGTTGTGACTGGAGTCTCTGCGACGGGCTGCAGCTGCAATCATGGCACGAGACTGTCCCGACGCGTTGTTACCTGGGCCTTCAGGAGGCGAGGACGAGCAAAAAGGAAATGAGAAAGGCAGCGTTACTGCCACAGGACTGGGGCTGGGACAGACCAGCACCCCACAGCATCTGTCACACATGCTCTGTGGCTCCAGCCTTCCCAGCCGAAGCTATAAACCCTTCCCCAGTCCTCAGCAGCTCTGGTATAAACCCTGCAAGGCAGAACGGGCTGAGAGGGGGCTTTGGCACACAGACGAGGGAAGTTAGTTGGGATGAAGGATCTCACGCACATACACAAAGGCAGAGGTGAGGTGCACATGCCAAGGATGCAACTTACCACCCATTATATATGTTTTCAGTTTGAAGGCAAGGGCAGCTGGAACACACCGCATTTCAGCAACAAGACAGTGTGACAGCACAAGAAGTGAGGAGTTGGAAAGAGGAGAAAGACAAACACAAGAACATTATGAGAAATGGAGATGAATGAACAAAAGCCAAACTCCAGACAGTTGCACACAGGGGGGCAAAACAGGATGCAGAGGCAGCAGGGTCATCTTTAGACAAAGCATAGGGTTTTCCAGAAGGGTAGCAGCACTCTGCCATTACAGTTTCTGTTGCTGTTAACAGATCCTGCACAGCTACAGGACCAGGAAAGCTGCAATCTGCTCTGTAATGCATGGTCAAGTGACAGAGCTGTCTACTACAAGACCATAACTAGTGACCTTAAAATACAGTAGTAGGTTCTGCAATTTTCTGATGAAGCTCATGGCTCTGGCTGTTTGGGCAGAGAGAGGAAAGAATGTTGCCCCAGAAGAGTCTACCAATCCTCCTATCTAGATAAGAGGACAGAGGTGGGTCTACCCAGAGGGAAATAAGAGAAGTCTAGGACTGCCTCCAAACCAAGTGCTGCTTTTCTGACTAACTGCTCTGAAAGTGCACACTCTCAACTGGCAGTGGTGAAGCAATCGACTGCACAGACAAGCTTAACATTGTTCTCATGCAAGGGCAACTTTTATAATTTTTTCCTAAAAGGCACAAACCAGATACCAAGACAGAAGCCTGAAGTGCAGCAGTGGGAAGGACAAGCATTGACACAGCTTCTTAAGCATCTAAACACTTCAGACTTTGTTTGACAGCCCTGAAATAGAGGACATGACTCAAGGGAGACACTATCTCCCAAATTTGGGTTAGAACTGTAATTCGCCTCATTGACTATGGCTGGCAATGAAAATCCTGGTTTTGAGGGTGAGCCTCCCCACTGTGTAAAAGACAGATTACAGCAGGATGTTCTTCCTTCCTGGCTGCTCCAGTATCAAATACAAAAGCTGCCAACAAATTAGGCTGCCTTAATAGCATTACTGTCTTTTCACATGCAGGGTGTAAGAGACTGTCAGGATGCCAGGGTAAGCTGCAGCCAGAACTACACTCTGCTTTGTAAAATGGACAGGAATCTTCTTAAGGACATGCCTCTAAGCCTGAGATTTCAATGTCTGCAAAGGCAACAGCATCGCACAAGGAACAGCCCAGGCAACCAGTACTGCCCCAGAAGGGAAGGCACAAATTTTCAGATCCCAGAAGGCTCAGGAGCTTGACACTTGGAAAGGCCTGCCAGCCACATCTGGAGTTTGCTTCTGGTTCCTTTCCTTCCAACAAAGTTTTGTGAGCTAGCACCTCCTAAGCTACTAACGCTACCAGACCAGCAGTTTTTCCTCCAAGCTTGGGAGTCCCAACATCCCAGCAGGAGCTGCAGGAACAGAGACCCCTGCCACCTCCTGAAGAGATGCTGCAGTGCAGGAGAACGCAAGGCAGCTAGCAACAAGAATGGCATGTCCTGCAGCCAGCCTGGCAGGTGGTTGTGTTTGAATGGTGTGCAAACACCTGTAGGATTGGGAGGCCCTCACTTTCCACACACCAGGCCTCACTGAGCAGCTGGAATGAAAGATTTCACCTCTAGAAAAGTGCAGAGCAAGTCTGTTTGCTTCCCCTCTCCAACGCAACTCGTTCTCTCCCTCAGCACCTCAGTGCTTCTTCACTCCAGAGAGCAGGGGACACACAATGGGCAAGCCTGCCCCTCTCCCTCCCCCCTGCTTCCCCCCTTCCCCTTCCTCTGTCAGGATTGGAACATCCCACTGTAAGGATCTCAACCTCCAATTAATTTTACGGACTCAGGAGTGCTGCATCAGGTTTGGGAAAACATTTAGAATAAGGTCTTTGAAACTTCTGAAGTCATGAAAAATTTAAAAAATAAAATAAAAACCCACACCCATAAGGCACTGAAATTTTGCTGAAAGCAAAACAATCATGTCTCATGTTTTTCCCATGTGACAGATATTCTTCATATTTCAGTCTCCACACCCTGCATGCAGAGCCACCTTGCCCAACTAAGTCCCTTCAGTCCCTTCTCCCTTCCAGCTCTCAAAGCCTTTCAATACTAATGCATTCAAGGGCAGGATGTGCCTTACCACATCTTGTCACAGGACTTCAGCCGTCCTTCACCATAAAAGCTTCCCTACACAGCTTCAGCTCTTCCAAAGGAATGCGCGCTTTTGTAAAGGCTGTGATGGCTAGGCACACCCTGCTTATCAAGCTTAGCTTTCACTGATAGGGTTTAAAAGTGTCAAATGATTAAGTCCAGTTTTCACTGCTTTGAGTGTCCACAGGGATCCACCCATCCATGCTCCCACAGGCCTCTTTAAAGCCCAAAAGTTTGAAACAGGTCTGTAGAATGGCAAAGCTTAAGCGGGATAGTTATCGGTCTCTGAATTTCCATGAACTGCTTAGCATCACGATGACTTGGGAGCAAGGCCACACACAAGCCAGGCATAGCTAATTTAGTGCTAAGGCTGCAGGCTGACGAGCGTTGCTTTCGCTGGCAACTGCTGCTTACACAGTTGCTTCTTCCCACATCAGTATCAGCCTCCTTCACTTTCCTGAAGGCTGCCTGCGGAAGCAGCACAACAAACGACTGGAGAACTCATTTAGGTTAAAAGTTGTGTTTATTGTACTATCACAACCAAGGAGATGACCCAAGGGTGACAAAAAGCAGAAGCTGCCTAAAACAAGCAGTGGTGCCAAAAAGTGCTCGTCAAGCCACGTAATAATCAAGCCCGACCCAAAACTTGGCCATTTCACCTGGCAAAGACAAAAGCCTTATTGTGGGCTAAACACATCTGCAAAGTCATCTGGAACCGGCAAACTCAGCACTGTTAGGAAGATTTCCAGCAAGAGACAAGGATTTGGCAAAGCAAAAAGGTGAGAATGTGTGCATAACAAAGCATAAAGCCAACCCAGCCCTTCCCCATCCCACCCAGTCTCAGAGACTACATTTTACCTCACCTACCATCAACATTGTAGACTTTCAGGCCAGCCATGTGCTTGGCTGCACGGGATTTGGAGGCTGTTAACAAGGCTGGGTTGTAGACTGGGAAGTCTTTGTAGTAATTTTCCAGAACCACCAGTGCAGCTCGCTGGATACTAGGGGGAAAAGAAAAAAAAAAAAAAAAAGACGACAAAACTCCCCAAAATGCAACAAGTTCTTTTGTTTCCTTAAAAGTAAAAAGAAAAAAAAAAAAAAGCCACATTATTTGGAAACAGGGTTGTCACATCCACAGAATTGTGCAATACGCAGAATATTAATTACTCTCTCTAGGACCTGAAATTTCATTTGGGTTGCAAGATAAGCGTCTCTGCTTTCATTCTCCTATTGAGGTGAGAAGAAGGGCGGCACATAAACTGAAGCACTAGGCTGCCTGCAGCATGGAAAATACAGAACAAGAGCTCAGCCTGCCTCAGCAGTACGATAACTGGGATGCAGAGACCTTGCCCAGGCTGAAGATCAGAGCACCACGCTGGTTTTGCTGTAGCTGGTCAGCCTAGATGGAAGGACCAGCTCGGGATGGATGCTTTTCCCTTTGAGTCATTTCCAGCCGCACCTGACAGCTCCTCAGATCTCCTCCATCCAAACACCGACAAGAGCACAATCTCTTCAGCTTTCACAGCAAGATAAGATCACCGCCTGAGGAGTATGGCTGCCGGAGAAGGGATTACCTCAGTATTGCTTGTTAAATCCCAGGCAAGGGACAGAATAAGGTGCAGTGACGCTCCTTCCATCCCTTTGAAGGGATGCCCCTACCTAAAACGATGACACATGGGAGCAAAACAGCACACACGCCAGCAGCAGGAAAGGCTCAACCCAGAGGTATCTTCCTTTGCAATAATTTCGACAACAGAGAGAGAGATGTCTTTAGGCACTGCAACCAACAAACAGGACAGTATTTCAAAACAAGCCAGAGCTACAGTGTTTAAAAATGCCAACACGCTTGCAGGATCTAGGACATAGCTCTCTCCACGTTGTTCTGGCTCCATGCCCCAGCATGGCGTCCGGCTGGCAGTAGTATTCTCAGCAAATCACCAAGATCACCGATTCAGCCATCTGGAGTTTGCCAAGAACCCACATTTAATTTAATTTTGAACCCACAAAAATTATAAGGGAACTGCCAACACATTTGTTGCCAGTTAATTGTAAAGTTCACACTTACCAACAAAGCCTCTCCTAAGGAAAGCAACCAAGGATTCTCACACATGTTACAACACAGGAAGAAAACATTACAAGGATGGTACGTGGGAAAAAAAAAGAGACGTCAACAAATTACGACTTCAATTCAATTCTCAGCACTACCACTGATTCAATGCGCACTCCCGGAGGAACAATTTAGATTTTCTTGTGTTGTGCTATATTAGACTTCTGCACCACCCCCCAGTAATTTAAACANCTGATCAGTGAATTAAGCATAGATGCCAGCCTATTCAGGAGATTGAGACAAAAGAACAAACTCAGACTTGTTCACCATGTACCTTCATCAGTCAGATTTATGGTACAGTGCCATATATTTCATTAGCTGTACACCTTTAAGATGATGAATTTAGCTTTTGAAGCAAATTCCATCTTCAGGACCGTTTGACAGCGTCTTTTGCATCCAGCTAGAGCATCTTAAAGCAGCTTTACCTTTCAGGTGCTGGTCCTTCCTAATTCCTCATATCGGGTTTGTTAAAAGCAACTCCATTTAAGCGTTCAGCTACCAATACGTAACAAAAAGCCCCTGTTTAATCAAGGAAATAATTTTCCTTTAATGAAGCAGTACAGACTGACCCACTACCACACACGCCTAGGTGGTGACACAGAACAAGTGAAAGCTGGTTTATTTCTCCCTGCCAGACTTCCGATTTCTGCTGTGAATTTGCTGCAGCTTAAAAACAAAATTTCGTAAAAGAAGTCATGTGGCAGCAGCACGTAGTCCCCCTTCTGACTGCATTCTAACATGACTGAGTTTTTCCATGTCCGCTTCCCAGGAAGGTAAAACTCCATAGAGTTTCATCTCAACATACAGTGTTTGGAAAACTAGGACCAACTGAAAACAAGAAGATAAAAAATGAACAGAGTTATACTCTGCAAGTACACTGCACTCATTTCAGACAGCATTGGGACTTCCATCCCAGCAGTGGGAAATGTTTGGGAGGTGCCCCATTGACCAACTAGCTCTATTAGAACAAAACACAGTGCATCACATGACAGAATAAATTATTTTAATACATACACATTTTCCCTGGACCCTACAGAGAATGTTATCATCAGGATGCTAGCTTTCCCCACCCACTACCCCTTCCATCCCCTCACTAAATAACCTACCACACAAATTCACTGGCGCACGCACCCAAAATCCAAACACAATAAAGTTTTTACATTGCAATAAACAACCATTATTGCCCTGAAAATGAAAGCCCAGATATTTTTTGCTGATGCAAATCCAGTACAGGCTCAGTCCCACATACGAGATACCCCATTCACACAGAGGGTCTGCTCTTTAGGGAGAGAATTGTAATTAAACATCAGTTTCCTAAATTTCTACCAGCCTATTTCTGTCTCCCATGTAGTCCATCCTAAGCATGGCAGGTTAGGAAGACAGCTGTACTGCGACTCTTCAAATTCTCTTTTAAAGAAAAAAAAGAAATTAAAGAGAAGATGCTGCAGACAAGAAAATTAGAAGGGTCACAATAATTAGCAAGAGCGAGGAGAAGGCTGAATCAGAGCCTTCTGGGCCACGTTGCTCAAGCTCTTCATCCACATCAAGGGGAAGCCTCACCCTGCACAGTGCAGGACGGCCAGCCCTGCCCCATACAGGAGCTGCAAAGCAACAAGAACCACCACTCCCCCCAAAAAGGCACAGCTGTCCCAAACACGGCAGAAAGGGACCCAACACACTTGTGCAACACAATGCACAAGGAGGAGGGTAACCTCAAGCAAACAAGCATCCAGAGCAGCCCTGAGGAGCGAGTAGGAGCAAAGCAAAATGCTAAGGAAGCCTGCTGTCTCCCAACAGAAATTCAGGGTTTTTTTGGACCTTCCACTGCAGGGCAGACCCTCCACTGCCTTGCGAGCAAGGTGAAGTGGCCACAGCAAGCCTCCTCTCCACCCGCACGCCAGCTCCAAGGGGAATGGAAACTGGCAGCCTTCCCAGAGCCCGCGTTCAGAGGCCGTTTCCTCGCAGCACAGTCTCAGGAGGAGTTCAGTACCATGTCGGTCACTGCATTCATTCACCCCACACTTCAGCAAACCGAGGCTTTCCTTGCGTTCACCATTTTAGAAGAAAGGCGAGGGGCAGGAAGAAAATGAACAGAAAGTTTCAATACTTAATTGCCTTTTTGGAGAAGGTCAGAGCAAGCGTCCTCCTCATGTCCTACAAAGAGGATCTGGCAGCCCAATATATTTCAGGCATTGTAACAAGCTACCAGAATACAGAAAAGTGTACCAGGACATGAAAAGCATTTTCATGTGACAGTTCAGACTCAAAGCCTACGACATGAGAAAAAGCCTCTTGCACAGGCCAGCGGCCTACTGGAAACCCAGTTTTCCTTGTAGGCAGTAGCAGTAAGGCTCTACATTTTGTTGCTTTCCATTTTGTGTAGTTGGAGGGTTGCTTTTTTTTTTTTTTTTAAAAATTATTACCCTGAAGTCACAGCATGCTGCCAAGAGGGAAAGCAAACAACCAGACCCAACAGAAGCACAGGGTACCTCAGTGGCATTTGGCAGCAGAGAAATGCAGAGTCCTTTACAAACAGTAATGAATTAACTTTTACAGGGCATCCAAGGAAGTGGAGGAGGGGACTACGTGAAACAAAGGCAGCAACTATCGCCAATATTTTTCTGTCAAAAGGTAAGGCAGGAATAGTTTTGCCTGAATACTCGCTCCTACATGGGATTTTGATATTTGAGATCTCGCCATACTCCGTAGCTCAGAGGCCATTTTGGCTTTGTATTTTACTTCTGTGACGCAGCTACACCAATACCAAAATTGGCTTTTTTTAGTGGATTTCCAGGAAAACAAGCCAGTGCTATACTGAAGCAAAGCACAAGGGAAGAAGCCTGTTTATAATATCAAAATACTGGCTTTGGGCCCTGCTCATTTCTAGGAAAAGCGTTTTCAGTCTTCTGAAGTGGTAGGGAAGGGTTAGTGAAAAAGAAAGTAAGGAGAAAAAAAAAAGGAAAAAAAAAAAAGATTGAAGCCATACCTCTACACCCAAAGTTGCCATTGGACACACTACGGTCAAACCCAGGAGGTTGCAGCAGCCGTCATTCACATGGTTTTAGGAGTTTTGTGCCTTCCTGCTAAGCTAGAAATGTAGCCTGTCACGGCACTATACCAACCATCAGCTAGACGCTGCTATCATCAAAGGCAGAAGAGTGTCTCATGCTTTTGCAACAGATACAGATATAAGCACGCATCCAGAAAAAGCTGAGCTGTTTGCTACCAGAGCACCCACTTCCTCACCTTGGTATGGATGTAAATCCTGCAGCATCAGAGTTTAGGGTGAGCCACACACCTAAAATCCCCAGGGATAGTCAGAGAGGCCTGATCGCTGCTGTGCTAATTGAGGGCTGAGGGCAAAGGAAGCCTGGGGTTATTTAATCAAATGGTTCCCAACACAGACTCCTCTCCTCCAAACAACATTTTTTTATGTTCTTCAAAACAGACACAGCATGAAAACAAGCCAAGGTCTCTGGGCACACAAAATACATGCCACAGCCAGTCGGGAAGTTTTGGCACCTCAAAGAGAAGCTGAGCAAGGATTGCACAAAGCAACCTTCCACGCAGAGCCAGCTTTGCCTGACCAGCAGTCTCCAGCCTACAACTGCATCAAGCTCATCTACTGCAAAAGATGCTAAGGTCTCCTGCAACACTGAGAGGCTCATCCACGGCACTTCTTACTCCCTAGCAGTGCTGTCAGCTCACCCCCAACAGGCTCAGAAAACTTCTGTGCCTTCCTGGAAGCACCCTACAATCACATCTCCCTCCCAGAAAATCCCTTTTCTTCACATACTCTTTTGCTAGGCACAGAGCTGGGGCTCAAGTTCCTGGTCCTTCACCACACTTGGCTGCTCTTTCAAAGCAAAGTCACCAGGACCGCAGCCTTGGAAATAAAAATGGAAATAGACAATTGAATTTAAAATGCTTCCCGTACCACCATCCCTGCTGAAAATAGTTACAGAAGGTATTTCTACCATCCTCTACACAGACTTGCTACCCTGCTCTGCCTTCCATAGCTAGGGGGGAGGCCAGCGCAGGCTGCCCAGACAGATGCTCCCCAGGGGCCACCTCCTGCAAGCTGGCAGAGCACAAGGGGTTTGGTACTTGCTGTCCTTCCCAAGCAGCACCTTGGAGCAAGGTTCCCGATAGGACCGAGGTTGTGCAGAAGCGCTTTGCAGCACCGACAGTAGCACCAATGCCTTAGCTACAGTTTTGTCCTCTCCAGGAAACAGAGCTGGAGTCAGATCTCAGCAGAGATGCCAGCACCAGGAACTCCTTCAGCAACTGTGGCCAAACAAGCAGAGCAGAAAAATGCCTTTTGATCATCGTAACTACAACAGCATTTCAGTTTGGTAGAGTCAACAGAACAAGACCACAGCCCCTAGGAACAGGAAAACCACATTTTCTTGCCAGACAACCACAACTGAAGTCTCTGCTCAGCTAAGGCAGGCAAGCACAATCCTCGCCCTCCCTGGAACAGGCACCAGGACACAGCAAGTTTGTTTTAGACACCCGATTTCTGGCATTTGGTCAGGCAGGGAAGAGAATTTGCAAGGTCAAGCCTTTATCGAGGAAGGGAAAGAAACCTCAGCATAGTAACAGGTTGTCACTGATGGCAGCACGGCTGCTGCCCCCATGGAAGTGAACATCCATCCATTAATGGTGCCATTTATACGGAGCCCAAGCACACACAGGGTTTGTCCAACAGTTTTGCAGCAACCAGTCCCCATCTGTTCTCTCCCCTCCCAGCCTTTTTTAAAGTGTGTCCCTATCTGAACAACTGTCACATGAATGTTCCAAGTTTAAGGTGAGCACTAGCCCAGTTTCTAGCCGCACATCAACCCTTTGCTGCCCTGCATGGTCCAAGACATGGTGCTCTCCAACACACACATTCTACACCAAGTCTCATGTTTCCCAAGACAAAAAAAACCAGAATCAACACACCAGCTGAGCAATACAGTAGTTCACTGCTGATACAGAAGGGATTTCAACTTATGGATTTTCTGAATGACAGAGGGAGACTTAAATTCATTTTCTGGTTGTTTTTTTTGTGCGTTTTCCTCAACAGCAGCCTAGCTGAAACCCTCCAGTATGGATGAAAAAGAAAATGACCCCTGCAAGTCTACTACTAATGTTGCTGTTATGTCCAAACCTTTTTATTTGGAAGAGAAGCTGTGAGTATGGAAACGAGAGCTTTAAAATAGAGGGTTTTACCAGAGGGTATGACCAAACTTTGGAGTGTGGGCGGGTGGGGAATCCACTTTTTTTGTCATATGACCCAAACAAGCTACTTATTTAAGCCTCCCTGAAGAACCCTATAAAAGTATTCCCAGGCCAGTACTAAGAAGACGCTGCTACAGAAGTACAGAGTGCTAAGTTTTAGCAAGCAACTATAAAATCCCATTAAACCCACAGGCATGCTCCCATTGCAACTCTCCTTCTGAGAAACTTTCTAGCCTGGTACTTCAGGAAGTTAACTAGTCTTTAGGGTACCAGCACATGGACTGAATGTTTTTCCCAGTCGCTTTTATGGGAAGAACTTCAAATTTCGATGAATGCTTTCCCAACAGCCACACTGCCCTCACTTCCACTTCCAACAGCCAAAGGTGGCAGCTAGTATAATTAACTAGGACAAAACCCCAAGACACTAGTGGTAATATATAGTAAGGAGAAAGAGGAGGAGGAGAGCACAATCCTCTCACTTGAAATGTGGTCCCATAGGTCCGGTAATACGATTTACCAGGAGAACACAGTCACTGTGTTGAGGTCAGATACTGTGACAGCACCACACTTCTCTTCCTCAGTAACACAGTGAACATCTCATTTCACAGCATACAGTGCCAAGGGAGGCAAAGATCATAGGGACACTTGTTACCCCCATCGTATTCAACGAATAGAAAATGAAGTAAGAAACGAGCTGCAAAAGCCTAACATGAGTTCTAGAAACAATGGAGGTCCTGGAGCACCAGAAGAGCTTCCTATGGGAGGCAGCGGACTCTTTTCAGAAGAAAGGAAAGACTTAAGCCCTTGCTGAGCCTGAGCTTCTTCCCAGCTTCCCTGTACGCAATTCTAGAATGCCTTATTGCAATGGGTCAGCCTAGGTAACCAGAAAGGCTGTCTTCCAGCCCCCTCACAGACTAGCCAAGGGGAGTCCGTTAGCATGTGGCAAAGGTACATTGCACTGATTACCTCAGCCCATCCATTGGGACGGGTACATGAGCATACAAGAGCAGCTTCAGGGGCCGCATATGAAAGAGCAGCTTGTGAAAGCCTGAGCGCACAGCACAACAAACCTCTCCCCGAAAAGGCTGAGGAAGCCAGCTGCCAGAAGAGCAGGCTCCAAGGCAAACCACTCGCATCCTGCTACGCCAAGACCGCCTCTCCAAGAGGAACAGTGTGTGTGTGGGGTGTTTTCAAGCACTTACCATGCAGATACCTAGCAGAACCACTAAATCCAAATGGTATAGCTTACGGATTAGCCAATGGACTACGGCAGCTTTCAGGCACTAACAGCTTGGGCTGGATTTCATCCAGTTCCTCACACACCAATAACCACACGCAGATGCCCCAACAGCTCTCAAACTAGAGGAATCCACTTCCCTTTGATCATATACAACACATTCAGACAGGCAAAGGCACCACCTTCTTATCAAGCAGAGAGCAAGACCTTGCTACCAGCACCTCATTGCCCCAGGGTCTGCTGCAATGCAGAGAAGAAAGATGAGAGCAAAGGAGTTGCCCATGCCCAGCCATGTATCTGCCATGTCCTAGATGCTCACAGCAAACCGAACCAACACCTGGCCAGACATCCACCCCTCAAGCCCAACCCAGCACCCTCAGGAGCCGGCAGTAGTTGAATTGCATCTGGAGAGCAGCAGCTACTGGATCCATGCACCAAAGCTCAGAAATGGGTTTTCCAAGTGCACTGCCAGCACACCAAGCAGTCTGCCTCCACGCCACAATTTTGCGAAGTGGTGGGGTATCCTCAAGGGAGCTAGCGGAAATACTAACTTGCTTATTTAAGAGAAAAAAAAAAAAAAAAATCAACTACCACCTGCTCACACTGAAGCAAAACCAAAGCTGTGAAAAGCTTCCTTTATCTTTTGAGCAAATTGGCAGGTTGGGAAGGAGGGCAGTGAGAGAAAGAGCACAAAGGGGACAACTTAAGTGAAAAGATCATGGGAGGAAGCTGCTGTCAAGCTGTCCCCACGAACCTGCACAGCATGGCAGATACAGGCACACCAGACGGATGCAGGTGCTGACAGAGCAGGGGCAAGTCGGCTTCCCCGGGCACCTGGGTATATTGCACCCAGCTACCAGCAGTCCAAGCAGGCTCCACTTGTCCGCACCAACTCGACGCAGACCCATGACCAATTTGAGAGTGTCAGGGACAACGCTGAAGTCTACCTTATAGCTGAGCAGACTGTTGAGGCCAAGGAGCCCTGTGGAAGGAGACCTGCATGGCTCAAGACAATAATAATGAGTCCAGTCTCACAGCTGGAGATATGACTCTACACCAAGACTACAGCAATGAGTTGCCATCCATGTGGTACACAGTGTCTGGTTCTGCACCTTAAGAGACATTGCCTGGGGCATGAGACCTGTCCCTCGTGGTTGGGCCACAGCTGGTCCCCTGTAGGCCTGCTGGGTAGCAGAGGAGAAGCAAGGACTTGAGGGTCTCCTTTCCCCAAGCTCAGCAGAGGAGCACACTTTTGCAGACAGAGCCATGCACCACCAAGGACTGCTCCTGCTCTGCAGGCAGAATGCAGCAACGCATATGCGCAATCTGTCTCCTCATGCAGGCAGCAGCAGGACCGCTTTCAATTAAACCATCACTGCCATGAGAGGATGCTGTCCTGCCTCTTTCCCTCTGCCCCATCGCACCTTTCTTATGCCACCATAAGCCTTTGTAACCCTTAAGCACCAGAAGGACAGTTAAAAAGACTGCAGAAATTGAGCTGGGCTAAATAATCCAGGAAGAAAGATATACAAACAAACTATAAAGCTACATGGATAATATAGAGATGTAAGTTACTAGTTCCACCATTCAGATCCCTGTGCAACCAGATAAGAGTTCTTTGGGAGGGGTGAGGAAGGATCAGACCGTTGACAGGATATTTTTTTGCAGCAGCATTAGTTTAAGTGATGCGAAACTATGATCAAACATTTATGTAACTGAGGGGTATACTGAGTATTTATGGGGGAGGCTTAACCTCTTTCAAAAGTTTCTACACACTTGGTTACACTTCAGATTTAAGGAATTTCAAACAAGTCAGGGATGACACCAAGGTGTGCTTTACCTTCTGAACACAGGAGTTGGGAGTAAGACCAAGAGCTTACCCTGCATGCAAGAGTGAAACGGGCACTTAGTGCAGACACGTAAGGGATGAAATACCAGACTCCCAAGCCCTAAGCTACGGGGCACCCATTAGCCTCCAACTCGAGCTTGTGAGACACTCAAGTGCCTAGGAACCTTGCAGCAGTAGGCAATATATGGTACCCTGGATCACCACTTCCAGTCCCTGGGAGTAGCATAATCCATGACAGCGATGCATTTCCTCTTCCCAACACACATGTATGCTCTGCCTCTGATTAGTCTGAGCCTCAAAAGAGAAAAAAATATGCAGGAACTGGCAGGTATGGCAAGAAGTTTATAAGAGTCTGCATTTTCAAAATTAATTTAAAGCCTGACCGGGCATCAAATAAGGCCAGAGTCTTTAGACAAGGAATTCTCTAAGTAACATTAATAGTTATGAAGTAACAAAGGGTGAAGTGGGTTTTGTTGGGTTTTTTGTTGGTTTTGGTTTTTTTTTTTTTTTTTTTGGGGGGGGGGGGGCCAGTTTGGTTGGGGGTTTTTAAGTGAAAGGTAAGAAACACAACTTTAATTCCAAGGAAACAACAGAAAAAGTGTTCAAAGTTTCTACTGGCAGCAAAACTTCAGTGCTGTAATAGGACTTTACATTTAGATGCTGCTGCCACGAAACATCAGTATTCAGCTCCTGTTCCAACAGCAGCCTGGTAGGGTGCTCTCTCAAGAAAGAAGACCATGTCTTACTTGACCCCCAGCAGGGGACGGGATTAACGTGGCCAGACTTTGAATGAAGTTTGCCATTTGAGTCAATACAGCAGCTTTAACTTCTTCTAGCATTTCTCCCACAACACCTCCGAGCGTTATTTCCCTGAAAGCCTACACAGACGGGCCTGAATAGGCAGCATCGATGCTTCCCACTAGCAGACACTCGCACACAAAGGAATATCAGCTTTCTTAAACTACAGCCCAGCCCTCCCTGCACAGCATCCTTCCACCACCCAGCTCCACCCCAGCAAGCTTTACACAAGCAAAAGCCACCACATTTTATAGCCAGCACCCAGCAACCTTACAAACAATGCTAGGGCTGCAGGGCCATGGTCTGCAGTTCCGAGCTGAGCATCAAAAATCCAGCCCCAACAAGGATGCAGATGACCTCTTCCAGGACTTCGGGAGCACAAGCCGAGTTGGCAGCCTCCAAACCACAGCTAAGGACCTTACTGCTGTGCTGGGAGCCTGTTTTGCTGTCAGCTGGGGAATAGCTCTCCCCTGTCAGCTGAGGTCCCCACTTGACCTAAACTGCACAAGGGGAATTTAAGCACAGAGGTTTAAGGGGAGTGAGTGCTGGAGGAGGGATCAAGTTATAGGTGAAAATACTGCCCTCAGTTTGGGGGGGGTGTAGAAAAAGTTCTTTTACTACCAGCCAGCTCCCTATTAACTATTCCTTCAGGGTAGGGTCAGGAATTGGCTTCCAGTTTTCTTGGACATTACTTGGTTGGGCTGTACAAGAACTGTAAATTCACACTATCTTACACTTAACAAAAAGCAAGCCTCCTCCTTTCTCCCAAAGGGCACACAACTCATCCCTTTGCAGCATATTTGTATTTCATCATTCACCACAAGAAACAGATGTCAAAGGTTGAAGGGGTGGATTTTTTTTTTTTCAGCATTTGAAGATAAAAGTATCTTCACGGCCACAAAATTTGTTCAGCAGCTTAGGGAGACCATCTGTCTCTGTGGGTGGTACACACAGGCACTTTGGAGGGCACCAACAGCAGGGGAAAAGAAATTACATGACAAACCCCTTAAGTACAGGGTAGGCTGGAGCACATGCTGTTCTTGTACTTCTGGGCAGCATTGATTCTGAAAGACAAACCAACAAGAAGTGAAATCTCTGCAGATGAAACCAATGGCGTTTCCTCCACACCATCTCTTTCAGGAGGACAAAGCCTAGCAGTTCCCTGTCAGGGAGCAAGTAATATCATACTAGCCACAGGTATTAATAATTGACAGTGGGCCTTTCACTTACAAGTAGGCTTGTAAACTTTTAAAGTATTAAGTATTCCAAAAACGTGAGACCGCTCCAGGGTATAACAATCACCCTGCTCCACTCACCATTGCTGCCTGGTACATCTGCAGGAGCACAATACGACTGGTACCTGGGTTGTGGTCTAGCACACTCAATTCCACACTCCGCCCAGTGAAAAGGAGAGGAGAGGTAGTGTGTGCACAAGGGGTGCTGGGGCTGATCAAAGATCTAGATCAAACACAGGAGGGGAGAGGGGTAGAAAGATGACTGTGGGCACTTCAGTTCCCTGAGCTCTGTCATCTTTTTAAGAGAGCAGCTCTATGTGTAAAGCCATATATAAAATCTTCTGAAAAGTGTATGCAGAAAGGCATGGGGCTAGGAAAACATGTTCCTTTCAGAAAAGCAGAGCCCTCCCAGGCTTTGGAGACAGGCTTTACCACATCAGAAACTCCCAGATGAGTCGTGCATGCAGATACTGACAGTCCATCCTAGACTTTCCCCTCCCCTCTAATGAGAAGCACCTGGCACTCCTGGAGTCTGCTGCTCACTACTGTCACAAAGAAACATCCCCTTAATGAGGTGTTGCTCTGACTCAAGAAGTCCTAGCTGAACTTTGCTGACAGCACACCCCGTGCACCACCAAACAGACCCTCATAAAACAGAACAAGGCACCATTCCCATAATTCATCTGGAGCATCAAAGGAGACTGCTCCCTACCCAGCAGGGAACAGGACACTTTTTTCAGATGCTACTGGAAAATTCCCTTCTGCAATTCCACAGGTACCCTCATGGCAAGAGCAATCAGGTGAACCGCTCTCTGTGGCACCATTCTCCTGGAGGTGAGGCAGCAGACACAGGCAGGAGGGGGAAAGGTATGGCCTGTGACCAAGAATGACCAAGAATGCAGTTGCAAGTCTTTTCCCATTAAGTCATTATTAGTTCAGCCCCAAGTTAGATCTTCCTTCCCTACTCCATGGCTACTCCAAGGCATGGGCTGTTTGAAGGGTGCCAATGCTCAACTGCCCATGCCACACGGCTGTGGGCAGAGAGTTCTGCAAGCTCAGGAATGGGAGCATGGAGAAGTAGCCCAGCTGCAGAGTTGATGAGTTGCAAAAAGGTGGTTGTAAACACCCAGTTATGTGAAGTGCTGCTGGAAAGACATTGGCTTGGAGGTCACAAGTCTGACACCTCTCAGTGCTAACGAAGCTGCTCTGGAGCAGACAGCTCAGTTTCTTCAGAAGCTTCACACTTGCAGATGCAATTAACACCCATTTAGCCGGCTACCCCAGAACTTCTTGGGAGGAGAAACTATTCAATGCTGGTGCTTATCAGGTTTGGTGGTGGGCGGGGGACACTCACACAAATGCTCATCAGGGTGCCTTGTACAGATTTCAAGACAGAGAAAATGCATTCAGGAACCAGACTAATTTCACACAGGCTAGAGGCTCTGGCGACAGAGCTGCTCTGCAAAGTCCTTAGTCTGTGGAAAATGCTGTTCTAGGAAGCTCCTGTAATCAAGGCATCAGGACAGTTAATAAGATGTTGCTACAGAACAAGCTAAAAACTCATCAGCTCAATCTCTTTCATCACAGTGTTTATTACTACGGAAGATGGTGAGGGTTGAAGAAACCCCAAGGAGAAAGGAAGGTCAGTGTAACTCCTCTAGTCCCTGGGAACGCAGACCAAGCAAACTGCACCCAGGGTAGAAGGAAGAGCGCAAAAGCCCAGGGTGCCACCAGCAGGATTTAGCTGGATAGGTACAACATTGCACTAGTGTGCACCCACGCTTGTTCTGCAGTCCCACTTCTGACCACCTGACGAAACAGAAATAGCCCACAAGTGTAGGGAATCAGTCACGCTATGAACAGCCAATGCAATTAGACACATCATGAAGTTCCTTCACCAGAAAATAGCCATATTTCAGCAGCTGTTGCCTCAGGCAAGAGATCCAGCTTCCTAAACCCATGGTTAAGCTGATATATGTCACCATGCTAGAAACAGAAACAAAGGTGTCTATATGCCATGAGAGCTTTCCTTTCGAGGGGTAAGGAGATTTTAGGACAACATAACCTTGAGAGGAGTGTTGACAACTCCAGGCAAGAGCACCCTGCACAGTTCAAATGTTCACCAGGTGTTCTTCATTAGAAAAACATCACCCTTGATATGGCGAGACATACCTGAGCAACACCTTGCTGTTGCAAGATCAGATGTGCAAGGCTTACAAATGCAGGCTGGAGTATGAAGAAGCTTATTCCCACTCCTTAGCCCTCTACACACTCCCTGACTAGGGAACACAGCCCCAGTGGCACCAAGTGAGCACTGTCAGATTAGATCAGTAAATACTGATAGCCTAGAGATCAGTTTTATAAGCAACAGGTTCGATAGATACAAGACGGCCAAGCCAAAACAGGTGGGTCAAAAGTGACATCAGCTTCCCCCATGCAATTCTGTTTCAGCTCTGGTTTGTATTAAAGGTAGGGGCTCCCACACCATCTAAAAAACAGCTACTCTGCTGCCTCCAGTTCAGCTGGGAGACAAGCTGAATGTTTTCCCCTTCCACAAAACACCTATGTGTCTACTTTTTGTGAGCATGTGCAAGCCACGGGATTTCTCAATAAGATACTGATAGTGCCTGCAGGGAAGGTACAGGCTCTTCAGTAACAGGTACCTGTTCTGAGGAACCAGCTGCTCCCCTCCTGGATTTTTAAACCACAGTTCAGCAAACATCCATCCAAATGCAGATGGGTGACAAGGGTACAGACAATGCTCTAATGGACTTTTTCCATACAGAGCTGCTATTTCCGAGTACTAAGCTTCTCTTGACTAGATGGACAGAGTACATCAACCAGCTCACAGCTGTCTGCAAAAACCATACCCCTGTTCCAAAGGTGTACAGAGGCCTCCCCACTAGCTTCTCAGCCAGCTGGTTCATAAAGGTAAGCCCATGCCAGGAAGGACAGAAAAGCAGGCTGAAGCTCTCAGTACTTCATACAGCCTGTCACATGATGAACTATCATGGCCCTGCTTCTCATACCCCTACTGCAAGGATGAGCAAAAGGTAAGAAAGACCCACTCTCAGACATTTCTAACCTCAGAAAACCAAGACTATACTGGAGCCCAACATTCAGTCTATGTGTAAGATCAGTAATTACCACATGTGTTTGAAGCCATTCATTTTCTTGAGCTGTCTAGACTAGCAAAGCTCTAGGGTGGGGAAAGAGTATTCACTGGAGAGGAAGGGAATATGTTTAGCACCCTAACTACAGAAAAGGAGGGGTTTCTCCAGCAACATCCTTCCTACATAGTTTCTGAGCCATCCAAAAGGTACTGAACTACAGATGACAGACTCCATCAGTGTCCCTATGCCTCAGCTGCAAATCCAAGCCTCAGCTCACAAAACTATCAGCCTTTCAACTGAAAAGTTATCTCCTGTTGCTTTCCCCCACCTCTGTTGTTGCTTCCAAAAGTCTTGCCAGCATCCCCACCCAGCCTCTCGCATTTTCCCAGGCTTGACCTTTCTTGCATCTACTCTCTTCCCTGCTCTTTAGCCATACATACCACCTTAAAGCATTCCCCCTTGTGTGGCAACCCTTCCTACCAGGAGCAGCAGAGCAGTCAGTGAGCTGAGACTTGGCACCACATTCACTGAGACTCCAATTTAATTTTTACCTCCCCCCCAAGCTCCTGAATCGATGCCAAAGGGAATGCTCGTTTTGGCAGTCAAGTCTCCCAGAAGAAAAGTTACAGCCAAAGTGCTGGGGGTGGGACCAAGCCAGCCTATTAATAGGTTGATTGTAATATGAATTTGGGGAACTACTCCCAAATATGCTTACCCTCCTGGACCTAGAGCCCTCAGGGGTGGAGTGGAATACCTAACTCAGCACTTTCAGCTTCTTTGCTGCATTTGGAGCCAGGGAGGGTGGAAAATCCTGTCTGTACCCTGCCTGGCAGAAACATGGTTTTCCAGAAGGGTGGTTGAGCTATCGTTTTCTTCCCTTCTCCCCCAGAAAGTCTGTCTTCCTCATACTTACATAGCAGCTCCCTCTGCCTCATCAGAAAAGACCTAAAATGTGAAAGCTTCCACCTTGGATTAAAAAGTTTTATACCAACAATTTTCCTGTAGAAAATCCAGAGGTACTCCAAGAAGCAACACTAAACAAGATAAGATGTCTCAAGAGCCTTCTCGCCACCAGCTTATCCAGAGCACACTGGACTGTTGAGCAAGACAGACTCCATGGACAGCCAGGGAGCAAAACTTTGAAGACATCTGAGAGCATGAAGAAGACAAAAGGCTGGACTGAGGCAGCAAGATTTTGATTTCAGGAGGCAGTCAGATTGCTATATCTGTTAAAGCATACTTCCTCCTTCCAGGTGGCAGCCCACAGCTTAAGACCCCTTTAGAAGTGCTGGGGTGAGGCAAGCATGCATGGTGGCAAACGGAGAGCCCAGAGGCAGCAACAAGTAGTATATGCATACTCCATCATAACTACAACCACCTCTCCAGCACACCCACGAGGCTGCTTCTCCAGTCTTCCTGAATAAACCAAACTGTCCTTGCATGTCACCACATTTTCCCATCAACAGACCTCCCATTCCAGCCCCATGCCTCAGCCAGAGAGCCAGAGGCAGAAGGCAGCCCCTTGTGACCCTGACTGACATTTCACCGACAAGCACGTCAAGACCTTTACGGAAACTTTGCAAAATTATGCTGCAAAGATGTTCAAAAGTTCCCAAATTTCTCATGTTTTGCATAAACATCTCACAATCCTAAGCCTTTAGAAGTTGAAGGAGATAAACAACTACATACACTTCTTACAATGTCACGCTGGGGCCACACTCTGTATCAAGACCAGCAGATCTTACCATTCACAAGCAAGTAACTCTCCCTGCTGATTGTAGCAAGAGAGAGAGAATGAACTGTCCCTTAGTTGGGAGACACTTGGCCACTGATCAAACCTACACAGTTCTACCTTTACATTAGTAAAGAATGAAAACCACACAGGCTTCAAAAACACATGTCAATACACATTATACTCATCTTTCAGAAACTAAGGAAAAGGCAACACTAGTTTACCATTATTAGACACGCTTGGCAAGTCTCTCCTGTAACACAACACACTGAAGCATCTACATGCTGCATGGTTTGGATTCAATATGCCAAACAAAATTGCAATCAGCTTGCCAACAAATGAAAAGTTATTAATTTTTCATACGTCTCAGATTTCACCGTAGGTTTTACAACTCTTTGCTGCCCTCGCATCACCCGAGGCATTTCAAAACCTTGCTACAAAGAGAGAACTGGAGAGAACACTGTTTCTAACACGTGCTATTAAATATTTAGGCCTTGATTCCCAAGCAAGTTCTTTGCCTCCGATGGCAAGGTTACGTACATGGTTAAAGCCAGGCAGGCAGACTTTGGCAGGCATAGGATCTTAATTTCTCTGAACACAAACCCACAACCTACCACCAAACTTGCACACTGTGTATATAGGTGTATACATAAATGCACTGAACTTTCTGTGCAGGATTCACTTATGAGAGAACTGCCACAGCACACCTCAAGCCACAAAGCTGTGGCACTGGGGAACTCTTTGGTAGTCATCTCTCCATCTCCCTAGTCTCAAAGGCTACGCTGGATCTGTCACGTACCACAGAGGAATTTTTAAGTGAAAAGAAAAAAAAAAAAAAGTTTCACAAGAAAAGCAGCCGAGATTAGTTCATTTTTTTTAATCCCTGAAGGTGACCTTTCATTAAGTCAATGGGAGCATTTCCATTACACCAGAGGGGCTCTCCTTCACATTTTACAGAGAAGGAAAATACAGCAGAGTCCAGACCTAGTCCACCCAAAAGGCCTTGAGTTCTTCCATTAAGCCAGAAAAGACATCCAGGAGTCAACTCCCTGACTTGAGCTTCAACCACTAAATCTGCTTCAAAGCAATTCCATTGCTAAGCTAATGGCTGCAGGAGACTGTTCCTACGTCCACTTAAACCAGGAGACACTAATCTCTCCATCTGCAATAGATATGCATGCCACAGGGGTCTGGACAGGATAAGCAGAACAGATGTTTAAGTGCACATACAGTCTGGGGAATCATCTTCAGAGCTCAGCTGCCTGCTTCACAGGGCACAGGAACCAAGAGATTTCTAGAGAGCTTCACAGGACATGGGAACTAAGGAGATTGAGATAGCTGGCCTTTACTATACCTTTGCTGAGGGAAGCATTAACCCCAGCAGGAAGGTGGAAGCAGGAGTGCAGGTGTCATACCTATGGATATTGCACAGCTCCCAAACACTCCCAGATAGAGCTGACCCAGCACACTAATCCACACCTATGACGAAAAGAGCATGATGCTACAAAACCAAACCAGGAGCAGCATAGCGCTGCCAAAAAAAAAAGCACCTACATGTGCCCCAGTACTCATTAAAAAATATTATTCCTAAATAAATGCCTGGGAGATTTTGGCTGTGTCAAGACAACTGCTTCAGCAGGACTAAAAGCTATTTCCCTCAAGCCAACACAAAACTGCGGAAAACTGCCAACCTTAGAAACAAGGAAAGAGTCCCCAGTCACTGGAGGCAGCTTTCAGATCCCACGGCGTAGCTATCTGGCTAAGCCCTTCAAGGTAGCCCCAGACTGTCACAGCAACACGCTTCAGAGCACAAACACCTGAACACAAGCGTTTCAACTGGCCGCAAAAGGCGCACACAGGATCCAAATGACAGTGCTCAATCTGACCTGAGGGATGTTTATTCAGGTTCCTCACACAACTCTCAGCTGCACAGGACAATGAGGACAAATGGACATTTTCAGCAGCACATTAGGTTGCCGAATGCTTTCTCACACAGGGCCGCTTACTTCTTCCTTCAGCCCCTGAGACATGGACTGGCCTGCTGTCAGGAAGCTCTGAGGAAGGATGCTCTGCACAGCCTGAAGGGCTGCTCTCAAAGTGGCACCTGGCCCGCAGAGCCGAAGAGCACAAGCCAGCCCTGGCTACAGAAGGAGGCCTCTTCCCTTTCCTCCAGTAAGGAGACAGGGCAAGAAGCCCAGAGAAGGATCTTAAACAAAGATCTCACCAGGCTTAGGCCAATGATCAGCCTGAAGTTGTGCCATCAGCTTTTTCCATTTACAGAAATGCACAGGACTCCTCTGAAGCAGGGACAACCTCTCCGACACTCACAGAGGGGAAGAGAGGTTCAGTTTGGTAACTGTGGAGAGAGTCTAGGACTCCTCTGGGGGAAGATTCAGAAACCAGCAATATCACATGTACAAAAGCAGTTGATGCTTCATGCTACAGCATAGCCACATTTATTTACACCGCTGGACTTCAAGGTCTTGTACCTACCTCAAGTGCCCCAAGCTGTAGTATCGTGACTCTCCGTCTGTTGACCGAACTACCTTGACAGTGAACATGGGCTGCAGCTGCCGTAGCTCCAGCAGCACAATGGCCAGGTAGTGAATGAAGAGCAGAGCATCCACCAGAGACACCGCGTACTGTACTATTCCTTGGTAGTTGGTGTCCTTCGAGTCCAAGATGCGAACGCCGTAAAAGAGCCAGTAGGAAAACACAAACAGGAATATGAGGACCAACAGAAGGGCCCGAAACACAAACACCCTTGGTATATCTGCCTTGGGCTGGCGGAAAAACAGAGCCCAGGTCCCAATCAGAAGAATGAGGAGTTTAAATGCCACAGAGATGAACAGTCCCTCACAAACAGTACCACACGGCTCCAGATCATCCCGCCACAGGATCTGGGGTAACAGAATGAAGGCGATGGGGGTAAGGAAGACAAGAAGTCCAAGAACAGCTGCCACTGTTAAGCCCAGGTAACGTTTGCAGTCTAACCCAACGCTGTCCTCCAGATCCTTACTGATCCGGGCAATGTCCTCCTGGGAAATACTGTGCTCAGAGGTGCCTGTGATTGCTGTCGTGGTCTCACCCCAGTTGTCATCCTGAGGGAGGAAGAGATAAACAAAAATAATATTGAAACAATCAGGTTATTCCTTCCAGGCCTTCTATTCCTCTTGCCCAGAAAGGGATTGCTACAACAGACTTAAGTCCCAGAGGAAAAAAAAAAAACCAAAAAACCGGCAAAAGCAACACTGTCAATATATTGAACAATCAACCCTGAAAATTAGGAAAGGTTTGGAAACAACAGTAACTTGTCCAAACCAGTGACTATAAACATTAGTGTTAAAAACCTGTAACTGTAGACCAGGTAGCTCAGCTTGCTATGCCACTCACTGTACCCCAGCAGTTCCTCTTCCAGCATACTTAACGAGTAATATCACATAACTCTTGGAAACTGCAGTAATCACCAGTTCCCACGTGCAGGGCAAGGACTAGCACTCTTCCAGCCCACAAATTCTGCGGTGCAAGTGCACCACAGAAGCACCTGGAAGGGAAATTTTCATTTCAGTGTTTCAAGCCAGTTGTTGTTACACAATCAAAAACATGTTCACACATTATTTTTCCATCCGTAACAGAAGCAACCGCACTTCCAGCAAGTTCCTCCACTTTGTTTCTTTTATTCTCCTCTACAGTAGCGCTGCCCTCAACAGCTGACATTCTAATAATGTAGTTAAACCAACAAATCACAGATGGTCACAGAGGATATTTTCAGGTATGGGGCTTTAAGTTTAGATGATCCTAGACTACCAAGTAGCTCTGGTATTAGAGTCCGGGACATTGTCAGAAGCCACTCAGCCACGAAGAAGCATACCTGAAATACAGTCGCCATATAGTCAAGCTTCAGATAACATTACGTTTTCTGAAAGTCTCACTTCTTCCCTAGCTGATACCGGAGACTTCTGAAAGCTAGTTCTACCATCCCACGATGCCTCCAATAGCTCCTTCCTGGTGCTGGCACGCCAAAGAGTTACACTGACATGTATGGATTTGACTCACAGCTGCTGCTGGAGTGACTCATGCACACGAAGACTCCCGATGCTTCCCACAAATACACACCAAGCAGTGGCAATGCATGCGCATTGTTGCTTGGCACCTGACACCTTTGTAGCTGCCAACACTCAGAAGCACACATTTTGCTCTTCCTCCTACCCTCCTGACTGTATCTTCCTGCAGCCGGTGTCATTAATAGGATTTACACCTTCTCCCAGACTTCTGCAGCTACACATGCTGATCAAAGCATTTCATTTTAAAGAAACAGGCATCATTTTAAACCTTTATTCACTTTTTTAAAAGAGTTAGAGGAAAGAATCTTCAAGAATCTTTGGGAAAGGAGCAGAGGCAGCACGACTACTTTGAACAACTCCAGGGATTTAACTTCTAATGCACTCCAAGACATTAATACCTCCCATGCCTAGAGCAGTAGGATTTTGAGACAGACCAACCACAAACAGTCAGCATCTTGAATTAATATGAGGGTTTTCTGAGTCGCTTCTCACCAAAACAGAGGCCCCAGAAGAGATATCTGCACTGTAGTATGTCCTGAAAGGCAGCATAATCCTATCACATTTCCCTCTTCGTCAGTGTCTCCAGTAAAGCAATCTAAGCATTTCAAGTATTTTATGTTTATGCATGAAATAGCTCTGCATAGTTTCCTGCATTTGATGAACTGAGAAACTGTGCGGAAGACAGAAGGGACAGAAACACCACAGCAGCTTAAGGCTACAGCCCTGACGACAACAGGCAACCCTAGTCTCAGCCTACCTCATAACAGCTCTTCCCATTTTAAGTGGCATAAGCCAGAAAAAAGAAAAAAAAAAAAAAGTGCAGTTATTTGGAAATATAAGTGGTACAAAGTTGTTGGACCTAACCCAGGGCACCCTGCTCCCTAGCAGAGAAGTCTTGCTCATGCATCAACTTATTTTGCCATGGCTTTAATTCAAACTGAGGAGGTTGGCATGAAAACAAGGGCTTAAGAATTCACCAGGACTTTTAGATCTATTTGAAGTAATAGCTGGGACTCATGAAAACAAGCATCTAATGCCAAAATACCAAATGACAGTACACGAAGTGAGCCCATCTGTAGCTATGTGAGTACTGTTACACGTACTACCATACAGTTTGGGTGGAAAATGGGCAT
>VYZV01021596.1:566226-577297 GCA_013401275.1 Pandion haliaetus | reverse complement strand
TGAAAGGGCAGAGTTGGAGCCCCACAACCAAGGATTAACACACCCCAAATCCAGCCCAGGAGGCACTGAAACATCCTGCAGTCTATATCTTGCAGCATCAGCCACTCGTTGAAAATGAATATGCACCTTTACATCAACTGCTAGCGCAGAAAGAGTACTGGATCCATCCCAGGTGCAATCTAAACCCAGCATTATTCCATTCTTTATTTAACCCAGTGTTAATGTACTAGCTTTCACTGAGTGCACCCTCCTTCCCAGCTATTTCACATTAGTTTTACATTTCTTGCCTCCTTTCCCTACTGGGTTCCTGGTCCTAATATGCTTTACATGATTACCTAGAGCAAATCCTGCTTAAAACCAGAAATGCACATACAGGTGAAAGGGTTGACCTGAATAATGCACAGTGAGATGATGGAAACAGATGTTTCTACAGAGCTTGGCAGATGATGTTCTGGAGACAGAGGCAAACTAGTGACCCAGGAGTAGTCATATCAGCACTGGTGCTGTCAAAATTAATGCTTCTCAGAAAAGACAAAACTGATTCATGCATAAAGCCAAGGTCTCAATAAAGGGTACCCATAAGTCATGATTCTTTACTAACAGCATGAGAGCAACACCTTCCTCCTACTCATGAACCAGTAAGTCATATGCTCTGTTCCAGAAATCACACTCCACATTTGCTTTCACTCCCTCCTTACCTGGCCCTCCTCTGCCCGAGAGGCATCATTCCCAAGCAGCGGCTCTGCAGGAGGTGTCTGGATAGTGACGGACTTCTCAGACCGACTGCCGTCTTTGCTTCGCGGTGATTTGTGCCTGTCCCGACTCCTTTTCCAAACAGAGCAAGAGGAGAACAACGTTACCAGATAGTTCCTGGTGCAGGGCCTGGAATCTGCTACACCTCTACCTGCAGCAGGTGCCCTAAGCATTAGGTCACAGTCATGTTCACCCATCTCTTGATCGATATTGACCCAATCTGTGACAAAACAAGCTCTGGAAGAGGTAGAGAGGGACCTTGCCCAGAGCAGCCTACAGCCTGGTGGCTGGGACAGTCTACCCTCTCAGTGGTTGGTGAGGGGAGCAAAGGGGACAGGGCTACACCCCCACCACCTCATCTTCTCTTAAAACAGCTTCTGCCAGTGCTGTGCTTGAAAGGGAAGGTCGCATTCTCCAAACAACTGGCAGCTCCATTGGGGATTAACTGGTCTACACAGCTCTCCACCTGCAACAGTGTCTCACAGGGACATGTACAGTTAACACAAGGAATTAATCAAGACAGCTTTAGTTCCTGCAATGGAGAGTCTTGCCAACTAGGACCTTAACACTGTAGGACAATTGGTGAAGTTTATCTCCACTGCTTAATAACCCCCAGTTAACCTCTTACAAAGACAGCAAGAACATCAAGGGTACCAGGCTAGTGCTTACTTCCAGAATACCCTTGTAGACCTCACAGCTTCTTGTCTGAGAATGTCTCAAGATGAGTTACGCTCCACCAATTTGCTCACCAATATTTTCTTCCCCTTTCCTGCCTGGACAGGAAAGCAGCCTTTGCACTAGAGACCCTAACTGTGCTCAGGGACTGACTTAAAGCTCAGGAGCATCCAGTGTCCCAGCTCTGCTCTGTCCATTGCATCTCTCTTGGAATTACCAAAGCCCAAAGGTTTCCTGGGATGAGACTTTTTCCTGTTCACAGTAAGAGGCTCTAGGATTTTTATGTTGTTTTGGGAACTTTGAAGGCATCTTTCCACGTGGCGTTCTAAGCTTCAAAAGGCAATCCATATTGGGGGTGGGGGTGTTAAAGAAGGCAGAAAAGGCAAACGAGATGTTTTACTCAATAACAGGACTGCGAACAAAGAGACTTCATTTCATGGAAGAATTACTTTTCCAAACACACAGGATAATTGCTTCTGAAATGCAAAGTTATTTTGGACCAGCTCAGTTCTAAGTTGCAAAGACTGTAAGTGGCACACATTTTGCATGTAAAACTAATGATGATGCAGGGAAAAAAAAGGATAATGTTTCCAAGTAGTCAGAAGTTTGAGAGCAAGATGTTTTTTGAGTCTGCTGAACTACCACAACAGAGAGGACTTGCTATTCAAGTTCAGAAAAGCCAGACTTCTAATCCAATCAATGCTGATAAAGGACTTGTGGACTCAAGTACCACTCAAATTCTATTAAAAAAACCCAACACACCAGCGACAGAGTAGCCAGGAGGACAGTGGGGAGACAGAAAATCTTATTGTTACACAATAAAGAAATGGCATCAGAAGAGAAAACTGGCAATTATCAATTTAGGAAGTCTGACACATCATCTCCCCAGAGACTCGACTCAACCCTCACACTTCAAGAGCAGAGTTAAGTGATCTTTTCCTTCTGTTGGCACTATCCCAATCTTGCTGGCCATACTCAACCTGTTGGATGCATGCTGGGGTCCTGTATCATCAAATTACCAGCATTATCACTTTCAGCCTCCTCACTGGGTTCCTCATAAGGACTCTCCACATGTACCTCCTCCAGAGCTGTGGCCCCACTGATTTAATCCTGGCTTACAATTTTTTTCCATGGGACATGTCCTAGCTTAGAGCAGTAAGTAATTAAAAATAAACATTTCCTTACCCTTGTCTGTGGGCTTTTTTGGAGTGACCTGAGTAGTGGGAGTATCCCGAATATGTCGATTCTGTATCCATTGCAGCAGACATCAGGTCTGCACAGAAAGGACACAGATTTTATTTAGAAGACAAGTTCCTGGTGCTCCTGAGGTGGAGTCCGTGGTAAAAGTGCTTTCCTGGGTACACTTTGCTCCCCAGTCATCAGTGAGGTCTGGTCCTCAGAGAGTGAGCGAGCTTCACTTACAAGGAATCCGGTAAGAGGGGAGGGGAGGGAGGGTGCTCGGCTCCTCACGAACGACCTAAGGAAAGAAACAGGCATGGCAGTGCACTCTAAACAAAGCAAGACATCATTCCTATTGCAGCAATTCCCTCACCCTAGCCACATGGCACCACTCATCTCACTCTGCCCAATTCACAAGCTTGTCCTGGCCAGTATCTCTCTTCCCAGTCTACTGAAATACATGCATTTGTAGAGCTTTAAACAAACTGATGACATATCTCTGTTTTGCAAAGTCTAGCCTATTCATCTAAAAATCCGGAAGAAACAGCGTGAAGTCACCTGGAAATGACAGTGACCTGAAGAAGGCTCAGCAGCCTAGATACAAAAATTCACCCCCAGAAAGAGCACCAGGCTTGACTTCCACACCCCCACCTCTTCACCTGTGTAACGCGCAGCCCAAATACCCCCCGATTCAGAATGGCAGCGTTATAGCCTATATATAGGGTGAAGGGGTGGGGGGTGAGGGTGACTTTCCTAGGAGAAATGCAGCAGAGGATCAGACCACCATGTCTGAACCTGCTTTGTTTTCACAACTGCAAGGTGCGCCCGCATTTTACAAGCATTAGTTACTATACAATCAATGGCACTATAAGCACCTCCCTTTTTTTCTAACCTTTGCCTCCAGAAGCTAATTTGGGCCTTGAAGAATTGAGTTTTATTAAAAATTGTCTCTATATATACACACTAATAACACTGGGGAGAGTTGATTAGAGATCATTTCTAGCTTATATGGGCCAACACTTCTTACAACGTCCTTCCATTTGGAACAGAAGCTTAAGTCCCATCCATAAAGGGCAGAAGAGGGTCATGTTTTTTGGAACAGGAGCAGGGTGACATCAGTACAATTCCCAACAGCGACATGTCAAAAACCCTGAACCCTGGGGGGAAGAGGGGTAGACACCACCCCGCTTTCCAAACCCACATCCTGCGTTAGGTAGGAAGAGAAACAGATTGAAGGGGAGTTAGTCACTGGTTTGGGGAAACACATGCAAACAGTGAAGAGGTGCAGACAGAGGGGTTGCAGCTATGGACGGAGGTACCTTGGCAAAGCCCAGCATTTGGCAAGCAGGAGCACTCTCACGTGCCCCCTGCCCAGACGACTGCTACCTCCAGCCAACACAGGACTACAGCCATGCTGTACTTTCAGAGCGTGCAAAAGACCGCTTTAAAATTAAATTAGATCCCTCTGTCATTCTCTGTTCACAGCACTTTTCAAAGCTGTTAGCAATAAAACAGTCGAGCACTGCTTTCAACCCTCTCCCTCACCAAACATAGAGGGACAACAACAGAAATCAGGCTTTATACTTGGTCAACTATTCTTTCCAGCCATAAGATTCCTCCACTAACACCTCCGGAAAAGCTCGTAACCAAGCAGAGAGCTCTACCACATGCAAGCTGTGCCAAAGAATGAAGCCTCTTCCCCACAGGGTTCCTTGGCTGGCGGTGCGATCTGCAACGAAGTAAAGAAGCGTTCCTGCTGCATCGAGAGCTGCAGGTATTTGCACAACACGGGCTTGCCAGGGCTCTTGGAAAGGAGAAGGTGGGGGGGACCTTTTGTGTACAGGAATTCCCAGGCTCTAAGTGCGTATCATGCCTCAAGAAAGCTGCTTAAAGGCAGCAGAGAAGCTAGGAAGGACAAATAAGGATGGGAACATAAGGCCTGGTTTTGGGAGCAGAGGAATGACGATGGATTTAAACACAGTGAAACATGAAGCCAAGGCACAGCACAGTTTGGAAAATGGCATCATTACTGTAACAGGAATGAAAAAAACCCAGCCTGGGACACATGATGTTAACACTCATTAACTCCCTAGACTTGCACACAGCCTATAGCTTATGGCTCCAGCAATACGCTGGGACTCATTAAAGCTGATTTTTACCTCTGTCCTGCTACTGTCCTAGGCAACCATGGAAAAATCCTTCCTCTTTGTCCCTCTCCAATCNCTCCCCCCCCCCCCTTCAAAAAGCGCTACGATACCAACAGAGGAGACGTCTACACAGGACCTTGTAATCATCAGGTATTACAAACCAGAAACACCCTCAGTTGTACAAAAGGTGGTAAGAAGTATTATAGGTTTAAACCACTGACTGTTTGTGATGTTACTGGAGTCCCCTTGAGAACAACCACTATCTTCACAAATACATACCACCACATTACAGGAATAGGAAAAGCAAGGAGAGCTGCCAGTGTACATCAGGAAGCGTTACGCATTTTTCCTAGGCTTCTAGGAAAGTGTCAACTCCCAGCCTTTTCTAACCACATAAAAGAATTTTCCCCCAACTCCCAGACAGAAGAATCAGAGCTGAGACAGCAACTGGGAACAGAGCTCCTCTTCTGACCCCTCTCACCCCCCAGCAGCACAGGCTCACACTTCTCTGGAGACATCGGAGAACATTTCAGTGAGTAGAGGCTGCTGTGGAAACACACAGGCAGCCCAGACAGGAGCCATGAACGAGCAGTGCCCATTTGATGGTGGATGAAGCAAGGCAGTGCTGGGCACCAGGCAGAGAAAGCAGACTGATGGGAAGACCAACACAGGAACGTCGGGGCAGGCTGGATCATGACAACTTTCGTTTTCTGTGTAAACAAGAGCAATGGTTTTGACACAGCTCTGTGAAAAGTCAACAAGGCGGCCCCCAAAAAACATTCAGTCTCCCGGATTGTTGTCAAAAGCAGTATGATTAAACTGTGGACTCTGCACCACCTCCTTGCCCCAGCTGCGGAACACACCAGTAGCTAAACAGATCTTCCTGTTAAAGCAGCTATAGATCTGCTGGGAATAAAATATACCTGCCCAACTTCAGCTGGAAAAAGCAGAAGACCACTGGCTTTGTCTGGTGCCTAACTGAGGCTCATCATCAAGGCTTCCTAGATTTGGCCAACAACGGTTAGCCTGGGCTGCTAGCTAGACACCACTCCCACTCTGAGCAGGATGAGCTGAAGAAACCAAGGAGGGAGGAGCACAGTCCAAACACACACTCCTCATAGCCAAGCCAAGCTGGTTACCTACCTCCTGGTCTGTTTTACAGCAGGAAGGGGACCAGCCCTACCCCAGAAAAGCTTCTGGAACTACAGGGGAACAGGTAGGGAGGGATCAAAAGACAACTAACATACTAAACTACATCTCTGGGTTGGAGCTCTTTCAATGGCATAGATAGAAGTCAACCCTGAATTAGCCACCAGCCCAATAGTGACCACCACTAGAGTCTGAGCAAAGCTAGAGAAGACAAGCTGTAATCCTTCATAGCACAACCATATCCAAACTAAGCACAGTCTTTGAACACCTACACTACTAAATCACTATTAACGATGATTCTTACCTTACCCTACCCCTCTGGGCAAGGACAACCATGCTGCGTAAAGAAGCAGCCCCATCATTTGGGGCCTCATCCCTCCACAAACAAGTGTGAACTGAGAGCCCAATTTAGCCAATTAAAACAGCTTCACAAAAGACCATTACAACTCGCAGGACTCCACTGAAGGCATGGTCTGTTTGCAGAGCTTCTGGCCCTGTGTGAAAGAAAGCTCCTTTGGCCCGAGGGTACAGTTGCACTGTATTTCAGCGCTGACAAGAAAGCCAGCGTAAGTAGCTTCTACCTCCGCACCACGGTTCACCACTCTCTGTTGTGTCAACACAATGCTCAGCAAGCAAACAGCACCCCTGGAAAACAAAACAAAAAAAATCCCTTTTCTCCCTGCTCACCACGCTTTTGCTTTGGATCCTTTCCGTGACCTAGTTCACAGCATAGCCCCAAACAGCAAAACCAACACCAGGGTGAACAGCAGCGCAAGCTAACAGCTAGAAGGGAGATGGGAATGCCTCCTCCACTCCAGCCACAACTGTGTAACTGCATACCCAGCACTTTGCTCACAGTGAGGCCAGCACTCTCACTTTGCCTTTCGCTCACTCACCAATGATAGAAGGATGCCAAGTACCAGATGGAAAACAATGCTAAGGACTCCCCAAAGGAAATTTTGGGACCTATTCTGGCAAGAAGGGTGGCCGCATCCTGCATGACAGTGGAGAAGGGTAGTGACCCCTCAATATTGCAGAGATCACTGTAATTACAGTTTCTACGCAGCTACGCAACTCATTGTAACTCCCCCTTTTCATATGCTCATAAATCTCCAGAAAGAGTTCTTTTGAATTGCTATTTTCCATGCTGGGAGCCCAATCCCATTTCCAATGAAGTTCGCTTTGTGATCGTCTTCAAGGGAGCACAGTTTGGCTCCCAGCCCAAGGGAAATTTAAAAGAGCAAGTTACATCTTTAAATCAAAGAGGGCAAACGCAAACAAGGGCGCTCTTTTACATCCCATGCTTTCCCAATGGATTTTCCCCTGTGAAGCTGAGGCAAATAACTCCAGACCAGCTCAGCTTTGAAATCCTTGTCTGTACAGTTTCAGTCTTACTCTGTTTAAAACTTGCAATCAATTAGAGTTGATTTACCAGTTGGTTCATGAAGTTACATATATATGGAAGTGCCATCTGGAGCACAAGCAGCCACAAGTGTCCGTGAGGATGTGAACACACTCTGCTCCGTACACTGTCAGCCTCACTTGTTAAACGGCACCAGCTGTCTATAGGGTAACGGATGCCCATGAGCTATTGTACTGAGAAATCTTTTTTTTCCCTTTAGTGAAATAAAGAGCTTTACAAATTAAACATGTAGAACCCCAAGAGCTAAGCTACAGGATAGCATTAGGGTTCAAGAGTAAAAATAATTAAGAAGATGGCTAAGCAGTGAGGAAGCCTTCCAACTCTGGTATTAACTTGGGCGCATGGTATGGCTGCAGCGTATTCCTATTATTCACTTCAGAAAAACGAGAAGTTACGTAACTTGCTACGTTCAACTGCATATATAGTAAGACCTATGAGCAATGCCACAGGAACCTTTTGCTTTTGAATTTCCTGAGCAGGCCCCAATCCAGCAATTTGATCTGTAAGCACAGAAGTTCACTCATGCTAATCGACTTGCAGAGCCAAGGCTTTCGGTTTTAACGGCCAACGAGCTTTGGAAAACAGGGATTTTCCAAAAACTTTCTATTTATTTTTGCATGTCATTAAACAAGGTTAATTTTGGCCACATATATATATATAAACCAGGGCTTTTACTCTATGGCAGTGGCTCTTGATTTGCAAGCCCCTCATCCTAAAAAAATGTTTAGTGGTCAGCAAATTCAAGCCCCTAGCAATAGGTTCTCTTTTCTTTTGCTTCTCAGAGGCTTCTTAGAAAGACTTTATAGACCCCCAGGAATTTCCAGCCCCTAGGCTTAAAACCATTATGACATGGATACTTCAGAAAGAAAAGTCACTTGGTTTACTGAACCAATCCACCTGCACATTTAATCAGAACATGCAACAACACAGGTCTGAAAACATAGTGGGACTGTTTCAATTGACAACAGAAATGCCCAGCCAAAACCACCACCAAGCAAGCAGTATTTCTAAGCAGTAAGCCCCAGCCTCCTGCCTCCCTGTTACACAGCTAGAAGCTGGAAAGTTCTCCGCATGGGACCCATCGGTCAAGAACGTCCCTGGAGGACGTCCTTTGCCGACACTCCAAGAACCACATCTGCGGTGTCCAAGTTTTTGAAGCACAAGCAGCATTGCAGCCAATCATGCAAATTGTACCTCAGCTGCTATCCTGTTAGACTGGTGAAAGCTTGCGCTTCCTCGCTCGTATGTCTCTCCTGTGTTGCTAGACCTTCAAGCGCACCTTTTAACCCCAGAGCCACGCAGCATGGTAGAAGGTGTTGTGCTCTCACCCTCATAGTACTAGAGCACCTGGGACTGTGCCCAGGAACACAGTTTTCCGTAACGACGTTTAAAGCCCAACAGCCTTACTGAAACAAACAGGGGAAAGACTCTTGCAAGATTCTTCAGACTCTGCCTATCCAAGCAGGCAGTACCTGTACTTTATTTTCAAAGTTTACTTTTAGCCATAGCACTTCGATACTGAGATAGCATTAAAGGTTATAAACCGCGACAGGTTCCTTCACTGAAATTGCACCCCCTCCTCTAGGATACTGCATGTCTATCTGCATTTTCTGTTTGAATTTCAAATGAAAGAAGTCTACAGACCCTGATCAAATCCCCAGTACACAACACTGTGGGACTCCACAGTATGAAGTCTCCCTCTACCTCCCTCCTCCTGCTCAACCCTGTACAAAGCCAAGGCCATTCTGACCTGACAAGGATAAAGGGCAAGGGTGTTGACCCCTGAGGAAATAACCACTGGTTTTTAATTTGACCCAAATCAGATAATTCTGAAGTAAAGGCTAACGAGAAATTTTAAAAGTCCTAAGATATTTTTCACAGGGGTTCTTTTTCTCCTTCTGCCAAACTCCCCAGTGACAGTACGAGATATGGAGGAGTATGACACTTACTGTCTCCCACCACCAGAACTGGACATCACAGTTCTCCACTCGGGTCTGCCTCTCAGGTCGCTACGCAGCACAACACACTCTATAGCAGCAAAGCCACATTTCTGATACCATTCTTTCTTTTGGTTGCCATAGATTGGGGTGATAGGAAGGCAGGCTACCACAATACAACATGCAGTTTTGCTAGGACAACTGCAGTCATCTTACTAGCATTTTCCTAGTTCGGTATGCTGGTCTCCCAGCGACAGCAAGCCCTCCCTAGACGCACATATCTGTAAGATAAGGGCCGCCAAGAACACTACCACTACTAACCAAAACCAAAAGGCCAGCAGCAGCCACAGGGAGCTGCTGGCCAATGACCGCGGGCAGTCAGATACTTGCCTGGGTGGTTCAGACACAAGCTGGGATCCTTCCAGAATTTCAGCTCGCAAGGAACTTTAAGAGAGGCTTTCTGTAAGACTCTATTCACCATTTATTTTTCAAAATTATCACGTGAAATGATCACAGAGCCAAGACTGGTCCCATAGTTGCGGCCAGCTATATAGCCAAACCCCAGAGGAGGAAAAGAGCCAAGCATAGTCAGAATGAAGCTCTTCAAAGATGGCAAAGCACTGCTGAAGCTCTTTTCCGCAACTGTTCTCCTCAAAGTCAGGATGCCCCAGCGATGGGCTCACAGGCAACGATATTGCAGGATATATGCCGCAACATCCTAATTTACTCTTTCAGCCACGGTGATTTAATTTCTTAACTCTTTATAGCTGCAAATATGCTGTGGGCAAGTCGTTATTGACAAATCCAGGGCCAACCCCCCCGTCGCCTCCCCCTTCAAAAAGTCATTGACAAAAAACCCTATGATCAAGTTATTTACGCTTCCGTAGACCCTGCAAGTCAAAGAGTGGAGCCCTTGGCGTAACAGAGTTACTTTACAACCTTGACAAACCTTCCAAATAAGAACGCAACGTCGGTTCACAGCGGCTCTCCAAAGCATGAACCACTACCGAACAGCTAACGCAATAGCTTTGCCCTTGGTTGGGCGCGCTCAGAAGCTTGCAGGTAGGTAGGCATCCCAGGCCAGCACTGCCAAGGCACAGAAGGAGCCTATCCTCCGGGCGGCTGTCGTCGGAGCAGATTTATCTCCGGCCACGGGAGCTTGCCCAGGTTTGGGAAACAACCGTTCGGTCCTGCGAGCCCACGACTTCGGGCATCGCTTCAGCGACCAAACCAGCTTCTAAGCAGAGAAGCGTGAGTGTGTCTTCCCACCCCGCCCCGGTCACTTCTGTACCCCTTTGCCGTCCAGCAGGATGAGCCCAGACATAAGGCAGCTGCTTTTACACGGCCTGGGCATGTGAGGCATCAGCGGAACCGTCGCACCAGCGCGAATTCACTCCTGCTGGCGCAGTAACAGCGCGGGGGTTCCTTCGAAGGCAAGGCTCGGCAGAGAAAGCGCTGCCCACCCCGAGGGGCTACACCTACGGCCCTCGTCGGCATTTAAGGGTTTTAACCCGGGAAAGCGAGACCTCTCCCACCCGCGGTATCGGAGCCGGGACCCGCCGCCCCGGCAGCCTCACAGCGGGCGAGGGCAGCGCCGAGGCTGCCTGCCCGGCAGAGCCCCGGCCGGCAGGAGGGAGGCCGGGCGGCCGCCCCCGCCCGCCCTCCCCCTCCGCCCAGCCACGGGAACCAGCCGCCAGCCGCCCCGGAAACCGCCGGGCAGGGGGAGCGGGGGACACAGCGGGCTCCCTCCCTCCCCACAGCCGGCATCACCGGAGCCCAGCCGGGCTCTCAAGCTTCCCCACGCCTCC
>VYZV01021596.1:533733-544609 GCA_013401275.1 Pandion haliaetus | reverse complement strand
ATACTTTCTCTCCCATACCTCAGGATGCTTTGTTACAGTTAGTTCATATGTGAAGTGACAAGGAATGAGCTATAATGGTAAGAGTCTGTGGCTGCATTGTCTATATGGCCCTGTATTTTCCCAAGAAACTCATATCTACATCCAGTATGTTTAAATTTCCCATACGGCAGCTGTATTACTAATGGAAAATTTGTAAAAATTCACAGATCCAAAATTTCCTGTACCACCCTTTTGTCTGAACACAAAAACATGGAATAGGAACGGGCTTACCTGGTGATAAGTATTTTTAATTACAGGCTGGCCCAAAGCAGAATCCTGAAGCTGACTCTCCCCAGATTTGCAAAAACTCAGCTATAGATTCATATGTCTCTTATTTTATCACAAGCTAAAATAACAAATCAAGCAGTCCAAAGCACTGAATTTGGCATTTTCATTCTATGCATATTCTGCAGACCAAAGTATCTTCTCCTTCACTACAACAGAGCATGGATTTACAAAAGGAATTAATTTTGGTTTTAAAATTAGCTGATAGGGTTCAAACCCCTGAGTTACCTAGATCTTTCATCAAAATGGCCTTGTAGTACTTCCTTTGCAGAGCTGACATTCCATGGTACAGAACCACTTCCACCTTCTTTGGCAGCTCTGCAGCCACCTCAGACTTGACTCTTCGAAGCAAAAATGGCTGCAGAAGATTGTGCAATTCTTTGGCTATGCAGAGGCGGGGAAAAAAAAAAGAGCAATTACTGCATTAAAGGTAAGGAATTTATACAGTACCTTCAAAACTATACTTTCAAAATAAACGTATAAGGAACTTGACATCTATTAGTGGAATGATTCAAGCCCAATTTTACAGAGAAACCAAAACATAGCTGCATACCTTAAATATATAAGAGCTACATTAAGGTAAGTAATCATTACTTTTAGTGGCTTTGTTCTAAAGCTAGTCAGCATTAAAAAAAAAAGGCAAATAAAGGGGACACAACATGTCTGTTTCCTAGTCAAGATAACAGCTGGTTCTGATTCAAGTACAACATTGCTTATTACTGACCCGGCTCACTCTCCTTTTGAATCACTTGGTAATACTCAACAAACTCTTTCACTTGTTCCCTAGGAAAGATGTCAGGCTCAATAAAGCTGAGTAAGGAGTACAGTTCCTGGAGGCTGTTCTGGATTGGAGTGCCTGTGAGTAGCAGGCTGAAGCCTGCTGAGAACTGAAAGAACCAGCAACAAAACAAAATTATTAGGAGAAAATATCTGGAATGAAAAGTTACTTATACAACTCTGCCCACACCACTCCTAAGCTTAACTTAAAGATGATGGGTGGCACACAACTGCCCGCAGAATGCTGCAAATGTCTGTCAAAACCATCCAACATAAGGCATGGTGTAACAGTCAAACAGCTCCACCAAACTGACTAGGATGGCACTACTGTAAGCAAAATAAGAACAAAGTGCAAAACCACCGCTATTAAAATTCTCAGATCCATGCACTCTACAGTCCAATACTGCATACTCAGTGTTAGGTAATGAGACATGACTGGAAAATGCTGTCAGAATAGGACAGTGAAATGAAACTGCAAAAGACTATGTTCCATTTCTATTTGCTGGCTAACTGATGAACACAGCAACATTATCTGGTCCAAGCTGCTTACAGTAATCCTTGTAAAGAGACTTGGGGAATATGGTTACCTTTGAAAAAATACAAGTCTTCTCTCAAGTTTGGTAACAGAAAATAAGTTAGAAGGAGAGATGAGGTAAATCATGCCTATTTCTTTGTGACTACAGCCAAAGCTCCTGATACAGACATCATGGACAATATGTTCAGAAGATAAAAGACTTTCAGGAATTTAATAAAAAAAAAATTATTTTCCAAGGTACTGTAGCTCATTGCTGCTGATGCCAACCCACACCTGATGCCCACATTTCACCACCGTGACAAAGAAGTGCAGCCTTCACTCAGGCATTCACCGTACTCTGGCAGGGTGCTTTGGAAGCTGGAGCAATTCTACTAATTTCAATAAACAAGGGTGGCTCCCTTAAATGGGACAATAGAAGTCAGTAGTTCATGACTTGGGGTCCCATGAACTAGGCAAGTGTTCATTCACCCTCCCAGAGCTGCAGATAGCCTCTTGTCGCTTTATATTGTCTTAGGTCAGCCAGACTTCTACTACTTCAGTAGCACAGCTGTGGTTCAGTGCTATGTCTGGCTGATTGACACAGCTTTAAGTCTCTCAAATTGCTCAAACATGTCAAGCCCAAACATGAGTCAGAATGAGAGATAAGCTCCAAATACTGCCCACCTCCATGCAAAGCCAACAAGATAGGCCTTTATCTGTCTGCCACTAAAAATGGGAATCTGTTCACCAACTCGGATGGAAACTGGTTGTGGCCCAGAGCCCAATAACTACTCACAGGAACAAACAGAGAATCTGTATGCTATACTGAAGAGGAAAAAGTCTTTAGACTCTAGAAGATAAATGAGTTATTTTACCTCAGAAAGCGTCTTGTAAAGCAGAGAACTTTGATTTTTCAGTCTGTGAGCTTCATCTACAACCAAGGCAGCCCAGTTAAAGCTGAACAAACACAAAACAGCATCTTCAGACAGGGGCTGACAATTCATTCTTGTAAGTACAAAAAGACTGAAATAAGTGGTGGCTCTGCTTGGCTGAGCTTGAGATGGTCCCACCCCATGAACAACAAGCAAACATCACAAATGGGGTGGGAGGAATTCACAGGTACTGGCTTTCAAGAGCCAACACAGCTTCTTAACTATAGCCTGGATGAGTTTTTCTGAAATCGAAAGTAAGTAAATTCACTTCAGTTTGTTGCTTTTCTCTCCACCCCCATTACTATGGGGGAAATGACAAGCACAAGCTAGTCAAACATTCAAGGTCTATGATTTGGAAAAAGATACATGAAACTAGGCCCTAGCACCTGTGCAAAAACCCAACTATCATGAGGTAGCGATGGCAGTGTGATTACAAGTCTTTTGGAAATCACCTAAGACAGGAGCTTCAACTTATTCTGGGTTCATAAAGCTACATGCAGTAGGCTCAGCTCAAGTAGGCTGGAGAATCTAGTAGGTCCACTAGGCTTAATACAAACTCCAGATCTTTTCAACCTCAGTGTTTGTGCCTGCTTATCACTAGGGTTTCAACTCCCACATCCCAGAGTGATTTCTGCACAGTCAAGTCTGGCTGATCAGTAGGCAAGGGAGGGAAAGCATGACCCTCCAGCGTTTCTTACCCACACACTTGTCTTCCCAGTGGAATACAAGGGCTGGAATCAGTGACCTACATTCTCCCCACAGCCTTTTTGTTTGCCTTGATTCCCCTCTGCTATTTATGAGTGGTTCTCCATTGCCAGGACAGTCAAATATCATTATACTTATTCTACAGGCTCAGCAGCTGAAATGCAGAGGGGACACTGCAGCGTGAAGCATTGCAGAAGCTCATGTGCAGAGCAGAGTCTGATCTCTCATGCATTACATTAGAGCAGGGCTCTTGCTCAACTCATTTGTGCTGTTACACTGCTTGTAAGGAGTGGTGTTGGTGGGACATCTGATAACTGTGACCCACCTTTATAAAGTGCTCCAAGCGCTCCTACACAGGACAAGGCACAAATGATTAGCAACCACTTTTTTCAGAAGGAAGACTAGAGGGCAAAAACAACTAAACTTAATTGACATGGCTTTGATGTTATGTGCTAGCCTTAGAAGTAGGAAACTACACTGGAGCTGACATTTCTGTCATACCAGGGCTAGTTACTTGCTCTCCCTGGGTACTACGTACCAGAGCTAAACTGCAAAATAAGCAGAATCATATGCAGCAGAGCAGGACATGACATGGAACTGTAAGGATGGTATGGCCATAGCTACCTTTCATTAGGCCTGGCTTCTACCATGATGCATTCATCCAGCAAAACCTGCTATTGCCAGAAATGGCCAAGACAGGTGCTTTCCTGACTAGTTCTGGGAGATCCAAAATTTTCTCAGTGGGGGTCACTGGGTTTCTGCTCCTACAAAGATCCTGAGCCATTCATGTTACCTGGCTGCCCCCAGCATTTGTCAAAGCACTTACCACTATTACAAGGCATTGGCGCTATTACTAAAAAATATGAAAATTCCTCCCCATTTCAAGTGCAGACTTCTGTAAAATCCTGCATGACCATTACAGTACTTCCTACAGGTTGAGTTTCACCTGTATAATCAGTCTTGCTAGAAAGCATAATGCTCCAGAATCCCTCCACAGTTCTGACTGGTGGCAAGAGGCAATAAACTTCAGGATATGCTATTAGCACCTGATCACCACAGTACAATGCAGGTCGATTTCAGCAAATTTTGCATCCAGTACCTTTATAATCTGAAGCTCTTGAAGATCTCTGTTCTAAATATCCAGCCTCTGGATTGATATTTAGTGTATTGCTGTAAGTCATATGTATCATATTATTTTGAGTTAACTGGCTTGAAAACTGTCCTTGAGGGAAGTCCATGTACATCTTAGCTGACATTAAAGATTCTTCACTGAAAGTTGGTAAAGGCAAAGCTCTAATCACAAGCAAAGAACATCCTTGGTGCTCGTGAAACAAGCATGGGATCTCACACACATACAAATATATGCTTAAGAAATCACTGACAGACATGCAGAATTTGAAAAAATTAAAACCAGACTCACAATTTTAGAAATGCTGCATCTTTCAGACAAATCTGCAATGAAAGAAAATGAAGCATGATTTATGACTTGCGTAAATACACCAGTTAAGAAAAACAGCATCTTTTTGTCTACTTGTGAACTATGGTGAAATGGAGCAGAGTGGAATGAAGCCACTTACTACCTGAGGAAAGTAACATGACAGCTATTGTAACCACAAGCTGTTGTGATCCTACTTTTTAACTCTTCTCTGGCAAAGCATGAGCAGTAAAACCTCAGAGAATTAATGGAAGTTTACAGACACCACAAATGCTCTTCACCTCTGTAATGTTTGTTCATATCCTTCTCTTTCAGTATGACACAACCATGCACCTTCAGCATGTCGTAGTTTAACCCCTGCCAGCAACTAACTGCCACACAGCTGCTTGCTCACTCCCCCCTCAGCGGGATGGGGGAAGAGAATTGGAAGGGTAAAAGTGAGAAAACTTATGGGGTGAGATAAAAACAGTTTAATAATTGGAATAAAAAAAATTATAATGAAAAGGAAAGTAACAGAGAGAATGTGCTGGTTTTGACTGGGATAGAGTTAATTTTCTTCCTAGTAGCTAGTATGGGGCTATGTTTTGGACTACAGTACAGAGAACTAAAACCCATGAAAGACAAGTGACACAAATGAAGACAATTGCTCACCACCAACCAACTGATGCCCAGCCAGTCCCCAAGCAGCAGCTCCCCCCCTCCCAACTTCCCCCCAGTTTTATTGCTGAGCATGATCTCATATGGTCTGGAATATCCCTTGGGTCAGCTGTCCCAGCTGTGTCCTCTCCCAACTTCTTGTGCACCCCCAGCCTCCTCACCGGTGGGGCAGTGTGAGAAGTACCTGTGTAAGCACTGCTCAGCAATAAGGAAAACATCCCTGTATTATCAACACTATTTCCAGCACAAATCCAAAACATAGCCCCATACTAGCTACTGTGAAGAAATTTACCTCTATCCCAGCCAAAACCAGCACAAGCATCACAATCTTTTTGACTCAAGCAAACACATGCTTCAGTGGATAATTTAAGCTATTAAAATGGCTTGCTATGATCCTCAAGTGCACACATTGTATGCCCAACTTCAGATTCAAAGAGGAAGAGAAATCGGGTCACTCAAGAAATCCCTAACACAGAATTTTATCACCAAAAGCAAGAGAGACAATACTAGCTAAGTGAGTATCTCAATACAGTTGACTGCTTTCTTGGTCTTGTTTCAGTATGAGCACCTCCATTTACGACATTCAGGACAAGGGTTATCACTGCTACCCATTCCTGCTTGTGCAATGTGGAAAAAGATGCAGGTTCAAAGTGGACAGCACAGGTCACACAGCTCCCAGCAGGAGGAGACAGTGAAACACTTGAAGAGAAGGAATGCAAAAGGGCAAAGGGAAAGGGAGATGAGAAGGCGGGGCGGCGGGGGAACACCAAAGTTGCTGTAAGCAATGCTTTGCATCTAATTTCAAGTTGGTGTGTTTGTCAAGAGATTGTTAAAATAACATCAAAATGCTGACATGGAGTAACACCCAGGTGGGATTGACTCATAAGAGAAAAATAAGGGCTTTTTCCCACTCCAGATAACTAAGCATCAGATCATGCAAAGTCCAAAGCAGAGACCAAGGAAGCAACCCTTTTCTGGTTGGTTCCACTTAAGAGCAGGACAGGGCCTTCTTCGGTGAGCTCTGATCAGATTCAGCCCAAAGTCCTATCAATTGTAACAGGAACCTCACCATTTTGCAGTCCAGAAATGAGTTGTCTGAGGAGGGCACACTGAAGAGGGCACAAAAAAGGCAAACTCTTTCTAAGTGTTCTTGCACTGCCTGATTAATAGAATCTTAATAAACATCACCTGTGTATATGCTTCTATTAAATGTTAAAGGTCTGTAAGGCACCGTACAAAGACAATGCAGATACTGTTTAGCATTTGTTAGGGATGGACATGTCTGTTTTCTTTACTCAAGGTGTGATAGAGCTATGTGGTAAAGCTGGAGTTAAAGTAGATTATCTCAGGGACACAAAAACTGCAGCAACTTATCTAAGTTGGTGAAATGGGTTACAGAGTAGAAAAATCACTGAAGAAGGTCAGAGATGAGTACAGAGGACAAGGCATGAGCTGGGCAGACAGAGGAATGGAAAAGGTGAGGAGAAGCTTGAGCCCTCCTTTCAAGTGACAAAGACATCATGTACCTCATATGTTGTCAGGAGTGCATGGAAGTGAGATTGCTCTTTCAGGTTCTGCTGCAGTTTGGGTCGCTCCTCCTTGTTGCCTATGTACGTCACAAAGGAAAGACCTGGAGCAAACCTGTTGTCAAGAGAAAGACAAAGCAAAAACAGTGAGCCAAGCTAAGTCTTTCATGTGTTTATGACCCTGGACCCCATTATCAAACACAGATACTGCACAGATAATAAGAATCTCATATCCAAACACCCTACCCTCCGGTGAGATGTGGCTGGATCTCAGCTTTTGAATCTAACCCCTTCCTGATTAATCTGCATCCCAGGTTGGCACCTCAGCTGCTGGTTCTGGTTTGGACAAGTCCCAAACAAATTGTGTTCTCCTAGGTCTCAAAGTCCAAAGCAGATGATTGAAAACCAGTCTCATGGCCCATCTGCTATTCTGAACTGAAAAAGCTCATGAGAAGCAGGTGAAAGAATACAGTTTGCCCAGTTGGGACCAAAGAATTGGCCTAAATCATGCTAAAATAAAGGCAAACAATGTCTGCAGCAAACAGGTCCAAGTCAGGGCCTCAAAAATCTATCCTCTTAGTCAAAAAGCAGATAAAACCAGTTCCATGTAGGAAGAAGTGGGACCATAAAATTCTTCCCCATTTAATCCCACCACTGATATTTGCCTAATGTTCCTCCTAGATAGCTGTTCACTGCTGATCTATGAAGGGATGCACTTTCCCCCAACTATTCCAACTCCAAGTGTATCCAAATGAGGCCAGCTCACTTCAGAATGTAACCTGAATGACTTCAGATGCTGAGAGACAGCATTGCCCGACAGCCACACAGACAGAAGTCTGTTCTAATCTTTAACTTTCTGCCCTCCCTCTTAAAAGGAATCTTCGGGCTCCAGCTTAAAAAGGTACATATCCCAGGCATAGCAAATGTGCCATCAGCACAGTCATTGCACCCCACTGAAGACGGGTTGCATGCACAGATGTAATGTATTTTGCATGCATATGTGAGCATGCCAAGAAAAACACTATTCAACTTGGGTCTTACCTTTCATCATAGAGAATCCTGGCTGTCTTCAGCAGATTTTGCCTAAGAGAGGCTGAGCATGGAGGGTTAAAAATCAATAAAAAGCAAGGAGCTAGTGGGGGCATTTGGGCTGAAAGTCAGCCAATACAAGTTGGATGAATTAACGTATACCACAGCATTGTAAAGGCTATGCATTAACTGCATAATTTGCACTGATTTGTTGGTTTAGTAGCTTCCTTTTTTACTTTTTTTCCTTTTGAAAGGAAGAAAACTGTTGGACTGAGCACATTTGAAGAGAATCTTTGTAACTTGCTGTGCAAGAAAATGAGCCAGACAACTGTTGAAACTTACCTTTCCAGTTCCTCCTTCCAGTTGTTCAGAATGGACAAAGGACAAAGTATGAGCAATCTCTCTTTGCCTGTTAATTTTTTTGTCAAATAAAGAAGTAGAGAAATAGTCTAGAAGGCAAAGAAAATAATTTTTTTGATAACAAGGAAAGGGTTCAACCCAATAGCCTGAACCTACATAAACTGTCTCCTTGCTGAGCTTTGTAGCTAGTTCCCACAGGTTCTCTAGCACAAAGCAAAGCTCATAGAATATCAAATGAGATCCACCATCAATGACAAAAAAGCTTAGATCCCAAAACGTGACCTCGATATCTGGAGGCCCTTTCCAAAGACCTTTCTCCCACAGGCACAAAAATGATCTACCATACATCACTTTCTAAAACTGCCAGTTTTAAGACCCATTGAGTACCACCCGCTGAACCAAAGCACAAACAGCCATTTTCCAACAAAACTGAAACCTTTTGAAAAACTTAACAAAAAAAAAAACCCTCTAAAAATTTACACCTGTAAATTTTAATCCATGTGTTGACAAACTCAAAAATCATCTTGCTGCAGGTGCATCGGAACAACATCATCCTCTCTGTGCTGGCTGTATATTGTGCCTTCAACTCTGCGCACTATGAATTATGCATTAAGGCATCTGTATAACACGAGCAGTCATCTTTTTACAAAAGCCTGAAACCTTTTTAGAGAGTTAGTCAGGACTCGACAGTTGTTTTAAGTGATTAAGGAATGAAAGAAACAATGAGCTCTCTCTTTTGAGCATGGACTTCAGAATGGGGCTGCTTAACTGACCCATCATCAGGGTGCTTTTTCATTCTGCAGAAACACTGGACTAAAACAACAGGTAGGCAAAGATTGTTTTCCAGAAGAAGACGACAACACACCTGACAAGTTTTCCCAAGACCCATCTCATCGCCCAGGATACAGCCATGCTGGACTTCGTAACATTGCACCAGCCAGTTTACACCTTCTATTTGATAGGGGCGAAGCTGGATGCCTGAGAATAAGAGCAATTTGTTACATTTACACAGTTATTCAATACACTCTATACAGTTACAGCTTGAAGCCACCAGAAACAGGTCCTGCCCAGAACAGGCCTTCCCAAACATCTGTCTCACACAAAAAGCACACCAGTTTTCAGCAGAAGTTGGTTTTCCCTGCTGGAGAGCAGAGACACCTGTGTTACAACAAGTCCATCAAATTAAACCATATTCAGGAACTTGTACACACAAAAATGCCCCGAGTCATTACAAAGGCCTGTACAAGGAACCTAATCCAATAATTAAGCCGCTACTTTGCATTCCTAAAAGATGGATTGATTTTCAGCTCCAGCCACTTTTTAAAATATCTAAGTACTACATCTAGGGATGCACTTTAGGCTACTGAAAATGTCTCTAACAGTCTATTATTGTATAATTATAATTTTTCAGCAAGATGTTTTCCAGCTTTCCTATGCTTAAGCTAGGACAGACCTCAAGTGTAGGTCACTAGCTACTACCACCATTGCAGTCTTGATTACGGGGCACAGTAGATCAAAACAATCACAAAACAAGGCAAGTAGGAGTTCTTAAGACCTTTCCTTGCACCCGGAATCAAGTGCTGTGTATTGTTAATAACGTTACGCCATTGCTGCCTTCTCCTCCCCAGGGAAACGTGCATGCTGAGCATGAGAAGTGACTCACCTGCCCTCAAAAACCAGAAACTCGAAACATGGGCTCCCCACAGCTAAGGAAAACACGCGAGCAGGCCGGATAGCCCAGACTCTCCCCTTCAGGCAGCGGAAAGCGCTTTAAAGCATTCACGCTCAACGTCGGCCCGCTTGGAGGCTGATGAACATTGCCCCGTTCATCTGTTCCTGCAGCACAGACCTGTCTAAGGCCGTGCTGAGACACCGGAGCGGTAAAAGCGGGGCTCAGGGAGCCGAGCCCCCGCCCTTAACCACCCACCTCGCGGCAAAGCTGAGGAGAGCCCGACTGAGGCAACCGGGGAAGGTTTGCACAGAGCGGCGAGCACTGCAGCGATGCCGCTCTCCGCAGCAGCTGTAGCCCGCTTTTACAGGCCCGGGAGCCACCCTTATTTACACCTTTCTTTATTTCAGACCTGGGGGTTGTTAAAACAGAACCCAGCCCCATTACAGCTGCACAGCACCGGGCAGCCGCAGGGCCCCTCCGCCGCCTCCCGCCATCCTCTCACAGAAACCGACCCCCGCCCCCCCCGGCAGCGACGCGCCTTACCGCTCCCTCACTACCCCTTCCCCCGGGCAGCCCGGGGCCTGGCCGGTTACCGGCGGCAACCCGCTGACCTGTCAGACCCCACCGGTAAACGTCCGCCTCCTCCACTCCCGGACGCCCCGCCCGGGCGCTGGCGGCGCGGCGAAGCGCTTGAAAGAAGCTAGCCATGGCGGGGCCGCCTGTCAGGCACCAACAGTCCCCGCGCTCCTCCCGCCGCCTCCCTCCCTCACAGCTCCAGGCGGGGCGCAGGCGCCTTCAGGACGCGGGGCAGGGCCGGCCCGCAGGCGGGGCGAGATCCGAGAACCGCCCCGGTAACGGGAGGACTCGCTGCCGCCGCCGCCGGGCTCGGTGGAAGGAAACGAACGTCGTCATGGCGCCGTTGCTGCTGCTGTTCCTCCTCTCGTT
>VYZV01021596.1:495197-533713 GCA_013401275.1 Pandion haliaetus | reverse complement strand
GGGGCGGGGGGGAGCGGGGCCCGGCGCTCACCTCTCGCCTTCTCTCCACAGTGGGCCCCGCGGCTGTGCGGCTCCGGGCTGCGCCTCTTCGTCCATGTGGCCAACACGGTGAGTAGGGGCGAGGGGCCGGGTAAACAAGGCAGTAAAAGCCGGGGTTGCTGGGGGAAAACCGGACGACGCCGAGACTGCTGGGGGTTTGGGGGGCCGGGGGGGGGTCTCGATGGGCAGGTAAAACCCGCTTTTGTTGGGAAATTGTAGGGAGGTTGTGGGTCTCTGCGTGGTTTCGGGTTCACCTTGTCCCCCCAGGGTGGGATGCCGTGAGGAGAGAGGGAGCTGGCCTCTGCTTGAGGGCGTCATGAGTGTCTTTGGGCATGGGGGGCCCGAAGCCGACATCAAATACAGAATACAGCCGCCACCGGCTTTCCTCGGACGCGAAGGGATTCAGGTCCTTCAGCCCTCTGAGTGGGGTTTTCGGGAAGGGGCTGAAGGCAGCTGTCCTGCGAGTGCTCTCCTGGGGTGGGCTTTGGTGTGCCAGCGAGCCTGTGGGTTGATTCCCGCTGGGGCTGGTGTGGAGGAGGTGTGAGTCCTGTTACGGCAGGGTGCTGGGGGGAGAAAAGCCTGCGTCCCCTTGGCAGTGAGCGCCTTGCGGCATTGTCCGCCTGAAGCCAGGTGGATTTTGTTGCTGCTGCTGCTGCTTGACCTTTGCTTTTGAGCCGGTGTCGAGGTTAGGCACGGAAGTCGCATTCCAGCAGCGTGACCTGTTGCAGCAGAGCTTGGTGGCTGGTTGGGCCTGGAGTGAAAGCTGGCAATGGGCTGTGTTTATCTTGGAAGTGGCTTTCTTCCAGGATGTAACAACCGGAATACCTTTTGATCCTTTGCTTTGCAGCCACTTCTGGTGCGTGCCCCTGGACTTGTTTCCTTTCCTGACATCCCCCTTGGAGGGGGGATGTGAGATTCTCAATCTCCTACAGGACTGTGCTGTGTAAGATTAGATGTAGATTAGGAGCAATGCCTTTTTGAAAAGAGACTAATTCTTATGCAATGTGTGAGGCAACATATCATTTCTTGGATCTGGGGGTGTGAGCCTTGCTTCAGACTTTACTGTATTTGTGCATCCCTTAACATGTTTTTGAAGTCCATTGTTGAGCTATTAAGACAGGCTAGAACAAGGCTGGTCTCTTTGGGACCTCTGGTACTGCTACACTGGGAAACAAGGTATTCAAAGAGTGTTTTCAGATGTCTGCTACCATGGAGTCTCTAACTTTCTCATGCTTTTCCAAGTTGACTCGGTGTACTGCAGGAGTTCATTGAACAACAGGAAAGATCCTAGCGATGGGATGAGCAAAATAATAATAAGCTTCTACCTTATCCAATGTTTGCATAATCTGCAGAAACATGAAGAAAGTAAGGGATGGGAGCTATGCAGATGCCTCTTAACAGGGTTGCAGCCTGCAGCTGCAGGCTTCCCACACCAGGTCAGGGATGGACAAAGGCAGGAGAGCCAGAATACTCTCTTTTTAATTATATAAAGGAGAGATGGGGTAAAGCATTTTGGTCCAATTTTGTGGCCTGAAATACAAGTATTTGTGCTATTTTTTTACTACATAGCATTGCATGCTCTCTAGGGTGCTCTGAAACTGCAGCGATTGTGAGCACATTCAGCATTCCTTGTCTAGTGAGGAAGGTGTTCGGGTCAAAGTTACTGCAAAACAATGTTTCTGCTTACTTTCTTCTAGGCTTTTGGACAGATCTGCTTACTGCCGCTGTTAATAAGGTAAGGGTGGGGGTTTTCTTCCCTCCAACTTGGGTTTTGTTTTTGGTTTTGTTTTTTAAAGGTGCTTGCATTGCATGCCACTTACAGGTTGTCTGAAATGACCTTTTCTAAGAGGGAAGCTGCATAACTTGATTGAAGAATGAGCAAGATTATTTCATAGATGTTGTTTACAGATTTTTTTTTTTTTAACTACTCTGGTTTGAATGGGTCTCTATCAGAAGAACTTAACCTTTTTTCACATTCAGGCAGGTGCTGAGAAACCGAATTTGCCAGCTTGCCTCTTTGCCTTTCTGTTCTTTTGCTAAAGAGCAGTATTTCTTTCAAAGCTTGTTGATGTGCAAATCTGCTGTGTTTATCAGCAGTAGTGGTAAAAGAATAGCAGTAGTGGGGAAATGAGGCCAAACATGAAGTTCTGAGGTTTTAGTGTGTTCTTTTTAAATATACTGTTTTATGTCAGCCTTTTCTGCTTCTCTCTCACTTTTGTTGTTTAGAAACTGTGCTTTCAAGTGTATGTTGCACTGAGAGCCACTCAGGTAAGAGGTGTCAGGAACCTTAGGCTCACGCTTGGCTCACATAGTTTGCCTGTTATTTGATGGGTCAGCTATGCAGATCCCAGGACGCTGAGAAATGCATTACCCACAACTGGTACCCCTGAATTTTTACTTTGGGCATGGGCTTTTTGAGTGAATCAAGCCCAGATAAGTGTCACTGCTGTTATCCAGTAGATTATTCCTTGACATCTATGACAGGGTCTTGATTTCCTTGCTATACATGTTCCAAGCTCTGGACTTGCACTGCAATCCCTGTTATATTTGGTTGCAAATTAACTATGTTGAAGCAGGTCATGGAAAAGTCTGAAGAGGTGCTTGTTTTAACAGGATTACTGCTTGAACGTATGGCTTATACTACTTTCTCCTTTTCCTCTCCATTCCTGTCTTTATTGGTCTGTGGGTGATACGACTAATTAAAGTGAATCGAAAACTTTCACCATTTCTTTCCTAGTTTGGGTTTACGGAGGCCGGCTGGCCTTATGTCAAGTGGTAGGAGGCTTTTTTAAGCAAGCAGAATAGATTTGATGCTGCCTTTAGAAAAGGTGTGAGAGATTATCTTGTAACTGTTGCAACTCCCTGCTGTGAGAGCAGACTGCTAAGACAAAATGTTCTTGGGTAAGTTTCCCTCTGAACAGTCTGAAAAATTAGTCATGGTAGAGCTTGCAAACTCTAGCAGTGACTCTTTCAGGCTGAACAACTTCTCGCTCATGCGTTCACTTGACATTCATGAAGATCCCACGTTTATCCCGGAGGTTGCTGCGGAGGTTACGGAAGACAAGTCTGAGGCTAAAAGCACTTCGGATATTATCGAGCAGCTGATAAATGTAAGGTTAGTATGTGATGTGTATGAGTGGAGTGGAAGAAAACGTGTTGGCACTATTATATTAGTGCGAAGCTGTTGTTGTCAGTAATCTGAATTAAAATCTTTTTCCACATCCAGCTGCTTTACAAAACAAAGAGTGCTGCCAGTCATCTTTCCTCTTGTAACTTACAAATCACAAGCAATGTGAAGTTTCTGCAAGTTTCAGGGAGTCTGTTTACTAGGGAGGGACCAAATTCTGCCCTTGCCAGGGCTCTGGTATCTGCTCTAATAGTGCAACACTTAGTGGTTGACTAGTCAGTGCATACATCGCTTTAAGTGAGTTTGTGGATGTGCTGTTTCTTGCCTGCAAGGAATCTCAAAGAGAACACAGGGGTTGCTTGGAGGAGAGAAGGAACACAGGTTATAAAGAAAACGATCCACAAGAAATTAGGCTTTGTTAGTCAGGTTGCTTGGGTAAAAGCCTGTTCAGCTTCTTGATTGCAGCCTGTAGTTTGATTCAATCCCACTAGATTCCAGGCGAAACGTTACTCAGGCTCGCGTGTCTCACTGTGGTCTGATGCTGAAGTGGGAGCAGCTGGGCTGTGAATGCTTTCCCCATCTGGTTTTGGTTCTTAGTTGTGGGCTTATCCAGTAGTTACTGAAAATGTCTATGAGCTGCACTTCATCAGCGTTGCAGGGAGTGGGTTCTCTGTATATATGTCGGCTTTTAGCAGGACTAAGCTTGCTCCCTGCTTGAACTCTTAAGCTAGAGCAAGGAAAAACTTCCAGCTCCTTCACTGTATTTCCTGCAGGCATTGGTCAGGGTGAGTGCAGCCTTCTGGTTCTTGTGTCCCCAGCTCCACCAGTGACATATTGAGTATTATAGGGCAGGTTACTGGAGCTTTACCTCTTCCCTGCATAGCACATTATGGTGCTGTACGCTGTCCTGTTCCAGGATATGGCTTCTGGTTTGGGTGATGAGATGGAGACATCGACATCACAGGAGTAGTAATTGGAGCTAGCTCTTCAGGTGATCTTACGTTCATTCAGTTGTGATGAAAAATGGTCTATTTCTTAGGTGCTAGAGCCATCGACTTAGTTTTTAAGCAGTTTGCTGATGTGTATCATTGCGTGTGCTGCATAGCGCCTTTTCCCCCTTCCGCACCACACACTGTATATGCTGCTGGATATCTCTGGATTGAACTTGTGACAGAGATCCTGGAAGCAGGTTTACCAGTATATTCTAGCTATTCTGTAACGTTGCAGTGGTGAGTAGTAAATGTAAACCTGGCATAAATTTTGAACAGTTTAATGACTGCTGTGTTGCAGTAGAAATATGAAGCAACTAGAACATGTCAGCAAGACTGACCCCCTTACCTCTGTGGCACCCTTGGCGTGCCTGGTGTCTGGTGTGTGTGCAAGGAATCTGACAGAGTGGGAGCTGAAATCCATAGGCTAGCGGTCCAAACAGTGACCGGCAGGTTTACTGTGAGTGATGCCCAAACCTGCATCGGACTGTTGCCCTTTTAATTCTTTCTTTGCAGGTCTGATTCTGCTAGCAATGGGTTTAGCTTCAAAGGGATCAAAGACTACCTGGACTGCTACCGGTAGGTGAAATTATGGTCTGGAAAGAACCTGTCTCACATGTTCCCCTGCTGTGGGCTAGTACTGTTCTACAAGCTCTCAGGTGTCTCTTTGTTGGGATTGTCCTTGAGGCACCAATGTTTAGCGTCACCCTCTGCAGTGCTTTCCCCCTAATAGAATAATGAAGGAAAGCCAACTGGGAGAGCTGGCACAACTCTTACAAGCCCTGCAAGGATATTTAAATCCTGCTTTCCTTGGCTTATTGTCAGTCTTCACTGGGAGAGATTTCTACGTACCTTGTTTACCCAAACATTTGAGTGAAAAGGAGAGGAAGGTTCATCTGGATGATGTGAGTTGCACATACTGTGGTTCTCTGAAGAATCCCTTGGTTCCCCAGCTGCTTGTGCTCCTGTGAGCAGTTTCCCTGCTTTCACCACCCAGTAAATGTGTCCGGCTTGGAAAGAGCTGGAAGCACATCCCTGACTCTGAGGTTCTGTGAGCTGTTGGCTGCTCGGTAACTCCTGGCTGCCTCTGGGACATGTGCCAGGTGTGGAGCGCTCAGATAAATCCTCTTGTGCTCCTGGCCCTTGTTCCTCCAGGACCACCTCTGCCAACAGGCTGCAGCCTTGGAGCAAAAGGCTGACACTTTAGTCTGGTGTTATAGGTGCATCCCGACTGTGAGGCTTTTATGTCAGCCGGAGATAGATGTGTTTGTGGTGTAACTTAGCCTTTTGCCAGGAGGGAGGGAAGGCCTGTTTGCTAAAGGTGGGTTATGACGGTACTGCTGGGAGCCCCTTCTCTGTAATGGAAGGCCTGTATAAAGGGGGCTGGCCTCTTGGTCTTAGCTCATGATACTGGGAGTTTCATAGCCTCAGGCTTTCAGGAGCTTGAGCATTCTCTTTAAAGCTGTCAGCTGTCCTTCCCTGTTTATCTGGTGGTTCAGGAATATCTGGGTAACTCTCCTAGCTCCTGCCCCTACTTTAAGGGTTGGGGGTGTGCTGTGTAGGCAAATTCTCCCCTTAAGGAAGGGAGTCTCCTGTGTTGATGGTGTCAACTGTGTTGAAATCATCACTACACACAGATTCTTATTTAGTTCTTGCTTACAGCTGTGACAGCTGCCATCTTGCTACATGAGAAACAAAACCTGTGCGTCGGTGTGGTGTGGGCGTCTTGTAACAAGGTCCCAACTTCTCCTGTCCTGTAGGAGTGGGAAGCTGACGCCATCTCAGGTAGCAAAGAACATCATTGCCATGTTGGAGGACTGCGACAAATCCACGCCCCCACTCAGAGCGATAGTGCAATGGGACCAGGAGCAAATAATGCTGGTAATGTCTGCCTCTGGTAGAAAACGAGCCTCTGTCACCCCAAGAGCAGCAGCAGCATCCATTAGAAGGGGCAGAGGCTCTTCTGCTGATATATTGCACAGAAAAATATGTATGCTTTTCCTCCCTCCTTGTGTAGAGGACTACAAACAAGTTTGCTTTCCTTCTGGCAAAGAGAGGTAGCATTAAAGCAATCTGTTTCCTGCTGGACGACTATGTTTAAAATGGGACTTGAGTGCTTATGTGGCATCCATTAGCATAGATGCTTCCAAGTAGTAGTTTCCCATCAGCATATGGTGGAAGGAGAAAGAAACTTTTATAGTTTGGCTTAGTAGCAGCCTGAGAAAACTGGTTTTGGTATCTGTTCTGATACTGGTAATGACCTTCAGCTCAACTAAATATACAAAACATACACTTTTTTTTTTTCTCTGTGCAGATGGCTGAGGCCTCCACTGCTCGTTACAGAAATAAATGTACGCTGTCTTATCTGGATGGCATCCCAGTGTGTCTGAAAGAAGAGTTCAAAGTGGTGAGTTTCCTTGTCTAGCTGTCAGTTCATGCTGCAGGCAGTCAACCTAGACAACTCCCTGCGACAAGGTTTTAAGGCCAACTCCTCCGCAGAAGCCCAAGAATATGTTTGTAATCAGGGGTAGTAATGAGTAGGATTAACAAGTTTTGCCAGGTGAAGACAGATGTTGGGTACAACAGACATATTCTGTAACTTGTACTGATCTCTTTTATCCATGGGGAGTAGAGAGTGGGGGTGGGAAATAGTCCCTCTTGTGGTGAAATGAGAATGTATAAAAAGCATCTGTAGGATTGGGTGTAACTGTATTTCCAAGGCACTGACTCTGCTCTACTGGCAAAGCATCCCTCTCTCTTTACCTTAAAGGACATGTGTCAGGAATACGCAAGTTACTTTGTAAAGCCCCACTCACAAGGAGTTTTGCCTGTGGCCAAACAACAGTTACCATTAAATACTCCTGGCAGTGCTGTCAAGCTGTCACAGGCTCGGCAGAGACCTACCCATAGGGGGGGAGGTCTGTTTATGTAGAGATTCTTCCATTGCTGCCTCAAAGTGAAGAATACTTAGCATACCCTGAAAATGAGTCCATCTGGTATTTTGGCATTTGTCTAATTTTGGTGCCTTGCTTCAAAGCACTGCAGAGCTGAAACGCTGCAGCTCTGTCTGTAGAAAAATGGAAAAGAGTGCTCCTGTGTGCTGTGGGGCCAAGGTGACTGTTCTGTAGCTTCTGGGCATAGCAATTGCATTGCTGCAGGGAGGCAGACTTTTTGACCATCTACATGTTTCTGCTCTTATGTATCATGGTATTAAAAGGACTCCTCTGCATGGGAGAAGGACCAAATATTGAAGGGTTGAGTGTCTCTCCTAACAGAAACCAACACAGGACAAATTAAAGAGTGAAGCTTCCTAGCCCTTACTTACCGCTGTGGGTCCTAATGTCTGGGATCTGTTGTAGAGTTGAAGTGTGCATGTGAAGCATGCACATCTGCCTGCCTACCTTGCCCGGGTTTTAGGATGAGTAACAAGATGTCTTCTTGCTAAGGTACCTTACCATCACCGAGTGGGAACAGTGTATCTTGGGACAGAGCCTGAAACAGAAGATGCTACTGTGGCCAAGAAGCTGCGAGAGGCTGGGGCTATCATTATTGGGGTCTCAAACATGCATGAACTAGGGACTGGAACAACTGGATGCAACCCTAATAGGTAAAAATCCCTTTCCCCTCTCTTTCCCCTGGTCTAGAAGTACCTAAAAGTTTGTCCAGAACTGACAGGGAAGGGTACAAAAATAGAGCAAGCATGTGAGAATAAAACTGATGGAAGCATCTTTTGCAGGGACAACCCCAGGGATATGAAAACCCAGCATTGTATATTTGAGGGTCAGAGTAGTCGTAAAAGCCTGAAGGCTCCTGAAACCAAAGGAAGGAGAGGATCCAAGTGGCATCAGCCGAGTAAGGAACTTGGTTTGACAGGCCTTACAGGCCTGGAGGTGTGAATGTTTACAGGATGAGTGGTAGACAAAAGCAGTGACAGAAAATAAGTAAATAGAAATCTAATGCTCAGTCACAGTAATGGCTAAAGGCCCAGAACAGTGAGAAAAGGTACAGTCATCTCAGGAGAATGTAGTGTTTTTATTGCCTAGCTAAACCAGTTTCACTGGAATTTGCTTTACTGTTGGAAATTCTCCAGCTATAACCAAGTTGAGAACTGGTATTCCAGAGCAGTGGTCCTCACAACCTTGATAAGCCATGTGTAGAGCCACGCTTTGTGCCTGTGCAGTTGGATAGAACTGGGGCTCCCCCTCAGCTGCAACAACATGCCAGGGCATTTCCTCACTGTGTGAGGTCAGCTGGATACCCTGCCACCTGGCAGGTCTCTTTGGTGTCTGGGGACTGTGGTCAGACTGGAGACTTTGGGAGCTGCTGCTCTGGGATAAAGGGCAGAGCTGGGGATGCTGACTTGCTTGTCTGTAAGAATTGCTGGCCACCAACTGCTCCACCTTTTGGAGTTGCATCATGCACTGTGGCATGCAGTAATGGCACAGTGCTGTCACAGACAGAAGAGCTGGAGTGGTGTCCTTTCTCTTGCTTTGAGTCTGTCTCTTTTGGATAGGCTGCTTATGGTAACAAGAGATTGGATTCTGAGGCAGAAGTCTTTTTTGCATCTTGTTTTCTACAGACATAGCACTATCTGGGTTTAAATGGTATCTCTTTACTAAGAGATCAGAATCCATAAGCTGTGTTTCTGGATCTTTTCCTGCCCTGTAGTGCATGTGGTCCTTCCTAGGAAGAGATTCAACACTATCTGTCTGCTTCAGGTACCACAAGATCCCTAGGAATCCCTACAAGCCTAACCACTTCACAGGTGGGAGCTCCAGTGGGTCAGCAGCAGCTGTAGCAGCAGGTAGGTGGTCCTAAATGGAGTTCAGGGCTGGTGGGAGAAAGCTCCGGAGCCAAAGTACCTCAGGCATTTAGTTTTTATGAGGAGGTTTAGAAGCTAGAGGGAGCTCCTAGCTGAACAGAGTGCTCTCTGTGCCGTCTTGGCTACAGCTGCTGGTAGAACGGATAGGGCAACATGATGTCTCTCTGATCACAAGCCAACATGTGGGGGTTTTTTGTAGGTCTCTGCCCGGTGGCTATTGGCACAGATGGAGGTGGCTCTGTGAGGATTCCTGCTTCATTCTGTGGTGTGGTGGGACTGAAAGGTAGAGTCATGGACGTGATGTGTGTCTCGTTTGCTGTATCAGATAGAATGCCACAAACAAGTCAGGCACAGTCTATTAATTCCTGCCAAGCAAAACTTGTATAACACCCTGAGAGTCATATGGGTTGCACTGGCAGAGTGGAAGTATTCTCAGTACCAGCTATTGAACAGATATGCAAAAAAACCTTACTTGAGTCAAATGCTAAACAAAACATGCATGCTGCTTTTCTTTCTACCTACTTGTCCCTCTTCAATCTTCCTTCTTTGCTGGGATGTGTTCCCAACATAGTTAGGCATCTGTAGTGAGCTGGTGAAAAGCATCTCCACCCACGATGGTTTGCCATCATCCCAATTATATGGAGAGGCTGATGCTGCTCAGATTTGTATGAGGTAAGTTAAACCTGGTAATAGGCTTGTATGAAACCAGGATGTAGCCATTCCCTCTTATCTCAGTGTTACAAGAAGTGGCAATGCAGTTTTTGAAATAAGAATTAATGTAGTCAAGGAGAATGTGCGGAGGACATAAGAAATGCACAGGGCACTGCCTACAGCATGGAAGGTGGCAAGGCAGGATTGTCACTTGGAAGAGATGCCAGCTTTTGGGAATGGTTTATCATTCCGTAGGATCTCAGCTGCTTCATCTGAGACCAGATACTAAGCCGTTACTCTTTTTCTATCCTGCACATGTGATCAACTTGATTAATCTTGATTCACCTGAGGAAGATAATAATGATGATGACAAAAATGTAACTGGTCAGAAAGGTGATACAAGTACTTGCAGAAGACAACTGGTGTAGGCATGAAGTCTCACTGGCGAAGTGTGTGAGATCTCCCAGCGGGTGGCATCTCCCCGCTGTTGATAATCCTGCTCCTGCCTCTTCATCCTCCATACCATATGCTGCTTCTGCATATTTAAATGCACGTACTTCAAAATGTCCCTGCAAATATTTCCCCTCAACTATATAATTTCTTATGGGGGAAGACAGTTTCGCTGTTTGTTGAACGCATCTGTTTCACTGATGAGACAGATTGTGGTCAGCAGAACAGGGTACTGAAAGATGAGTGACTGGGCTCTGAAATGGCAGACATAAAAGTAACTGGCAGGGGTATGTTGCTTACTGACTGGGTGCACCAGAGCCATCTAGGTCAGATCTTACCAGCGACTGCTGATGCCTAGCTAACTGCCCATTTCTTCTCTAGGTACGTTTGGGCGCATCAGTTCTCATGGCAGCTTGCCACTCTCCTACTCCACAGTCAGTGTAGGTAAGAGGACTTGTACTCCACTTCAGGGACCTTGCTGTGTGGTGTTCTTGTAGGGGAGGCAATCTGTGCCTACAAAAGACCTTGGGAGGAAGGTACTATTTACCCTTTGTCAGATTTTTAGAACTGATCTCTCTTTTACAGGCCCTATCTGTACCTCAGTGGCAGATGCAGCCATTGTTTACAGTATCCTTGCTGAGCCAGATCCGCTCTATCCATATGGTAGGTGAGCCTGCTCCCTCGCTGAGCCCAGGTGCTCTGCCTTCCTAGAGGCATCCTAGATAAAAGGTGGAACTCTTGTTTGTTCCCTGCAGGACTAAAACAGCCCAAAGCAACCCTATATGATATGTGTGCTCTCGACCTGAAAGGCTTAAAACTGGGAGTGGACTGGACATTTTTTAAGGTGCCTGTTCTATATCTCTCTTTCTGCTGCTTTGCAAAATTAGATTCTAAAGGAATTCGGTGCATTCACTGTTCTCTTGCTTGTCATCATTAAAGCTTCTCATACTTAGTCCTGTGATTGGAAGAGAATATAGCCTGGGTGAAAACATCTACAGGAAAGATGTTTTTCCTAAGGCAGCCTTTTGAGTAAAAGTCTGTTGGAGGCATGAGGAAAGGTAACAACTGTACAGTTGATGGCAGTATGCTTCCTCATACTGCTGTTTCTATTGGAAGCAATGCTTCTGAACTGATTACAAAAGGCAGTTAGTTTAAAATCAAATGAGGAAAATTAGTTTATCCATTTGTTGACAGTGCTGTAGCTGCTGAGTGGTATTTCATCATTCCAATGTAGAAACTGGGCTTGCAAGCTATACCGCTTGGCAGTTGTAATGCAACCCCACAAGTGTGCTCAGAATTTCTTCCCTGGAGGAAAACAAGGGCTTTTTCTGGCTCTGCCCCAGCGCAGAGGAGGAATATCCTCTCCTCTGGAAAAGACAACCTTTCCTTTTCCTTATGGGTATGACCTGCAAGCTGTTCCCTTGGAATAGGTGGCCTGAGGCCGTCCTGGAGGGCTGTGTTTCACTACCATTAGGGACAGGAACAAGGGAAGCTGTATGAGGACCGAAGTCCTGGTGAGTGTGCTCACCAAGGAGAGGAGAGCAGTTACTAAAGTCTACTTTAGTTCTTTCCTCTTATTCTCTAGGCATGTGATGCTGAAGTCCTGTCCATCTGTGAGAAAGGTAAAGAGGAAAAGTCTGTAAGTTCTTGCTCTGCTTGATGTCATGGTATCACTTGGTGCTCCTCTTGTGTATGCATTAAAAGGATCTCACCTGAAGTCCTTAAAGGCAGATGCTTAAAGAGGTCTGGCTGGACAAACAGCAGTAGCTGTGTATTAGGGAAGCCCTCCCGAGTGCTGAGGGTTAAAAAGCTCAGCAGTTGTAGGCTTGTTGGGTTACAATGGAAGAATACAGTCCAGTGTGCTAAGCCTCTGTCTATATAAAGACAGATCTGTGTTCAGTAATACTTACTGTGCAAGCTTTAACGGTAAAAGACTTCTAAGGGAGGGACTTGTTTCACAACGTAATGTTCAGTAGGAAAGACAAGGCTAGATCTTTGTGATGTATCCAGTCTTCTGGTATTTCCTTGAAATCAGCCAAATGGTGTCTTTAGGGCGGCTTTGTCAGATTTTAGACTAAGAAAAATTGACCCCGGTGAGTACTTGGAGCTGGGGCAGAAAGACTCTACAATGCCTGGTATAGTAGTTGGCCTCCTATGCATTGGAGCTGAGAGAGTTCACAGTATTCTGGCTGTTCGCCTGGATTTTTTTCAGCTTCCTTATTTCCATAGACACTCATGCTTCTACATGTACAGAGATTTCTTAGGAGAGATGCACCATAAGCTAGTGAAATAGGCAAGCTTGGGTATTTATGAAGAAGTTGGGGTCAAAGAAAGAAGGGGATTCTTTTTAGACTGCAAAAGATTCACTTATCCCAAAGTCTTGGTGTTTAGCCTTGCTAAAGTGCATCAGGATTTAGTGAACATATACTGTTGACCTGGTCTCTTGAGTATCCCCCGGGTTCTGTACCGTTATGGTTCAGAAGAGGCTTTGAATAGGAATCTGATGATGCTGAATAGTCGCTTCATGCTGATAGAATACTGGTCATGTCAAGCGCTCAGGGAAGCATTGTCAGTTCACCTTTACTCTTTGAGTTAACTGGGGGGCGAGAGGGAGGAGATGAACTTGCTGGAAATGCGGCAGGTAAGTTAGGAACCTGTCTGCAAGCCCCTACCCCTGTCCTGCTGGAATACTGAGATCTAGTTAGGCTGAAGGCCTTTACCTATGAGAAGCAGCTGCAGCAGTCTGCATGGCACATGATGCACTGAAGATGCTTGCCTTGTAATGGCCTATGGGGTCTCTTAACTTCTCAAGGGGGTGGGGATTTGAGGCCCTTCTATAAAGTTTGGTGAATTCAGGGCTATTCTCTGTGCTTTACCTGTTCTGTATGCAGCTGTGGAGCACCTGCAGAGTTTGGGAGCCAGTGTGGTTGAAGTGTCTCTTCCAGAGATGGAGGAAGTGCGAGTAGCACATGTAATCTGCATTCTCAGTGAGATGAGGGATTTCCTGCAACCTGACTTCAATAAACACTTCCACGAAATGGTAAGTAGCAGCAGCTTGGATCACTGCCAGTAGTTGTCCTGGCTGATACAGAACAAGTGTCACATCAGTGAGATACCTGAGGCTCTCCTGCTTTTTCTATGACAAACCAACTGTTGGATGACTACTGATACAGGAGAGCAGACCTGGAAGAACTCCTGGGCTGTCACACTCACTTTCTTGAAAGCAGAGCCAATGATCGATGTTTTCTCTTTCAGAATTTGGACACACGGGCTAACCTGGCCTTGGCTTCCCAGTTCACAGCTCTGGATTATATTACGGTAAGGAACATACTGTGGTGAAGGCTGAAGGGAGGCACCTAGCGAAATTGTAAAGGTGAGGTAGAGGATTCTCTTAACCTCCCCATATATGTCAAAAGGTATGACCCAGCTGTACTGCCCTCTCCTGTGAAAACATGCTGAATGGTGGGGCACCACAGAGGACATGCCACCTGGAGTGGTGTCCTGTGCCTTGATTCCAAACTGCAGCAATTGTGTCGTCGTTTGCAAAGGCATAGGTTCTGATGGGCAGAGTCTGTCATCATCAAACATGAGCCTCGTGAACCAAGAGGGCCCAGTCAGACAGTAGTCTCTCTGCTTGCAGGCAAATCGACAGAGAACTCGGAGCATGAGATTTTTGCGAGAGATCTTCACCACTGTGAACTGTATCCTTACACCAGGTATTGGCAGCCGTGGCCAAAGAGCTGGTCCCCGACAGCTCTGTGGTGGTGCATTTTAAGAACAGTCACAACATTAACTTTCCCTTCCCAATTTTAAGAGCATGACTTTTTGCACAGACTTCGCTGTATCTCAAGCCTTTAGAAGAAAATGCAGCCTGGTTAGAAAGACTGCTGTGTATTTCTAGACTTACTGCCTATATCCATGGCAATGAGAAACTCCTTGGTACTTAAAAAGGGAGCTGCAGAGCCAGCACGTTTGCACCGGAGGGACTGGACATCTGCTTATGTATGAAGATATTCTTGCTCTTGTTCAGTTTGGGCTTAATTCATAAATCCCAGCAAACTGATTGCTTTCCAGGGGTGTGAGTTTGCATCACCAATGTATATCAAACATGTGGCTTTAATGAACTGAGCTGTTCCTTGAAGACTACCCACTGCCTGACTCTTCCTTTGCTCTTCAAGCACTGGATCAGGTTGCTCAGAGAGGCTGTGGAATCTCCATCCCTGGGGATGGATACTCAAAACCATTCGGACATGGTCCAGGGCAACCTGCTCTAGCTGACCAACATTGAGACAGAGGGTTAGACAAGATGACCTCCTGAGGTCGCTTTCAATCTCAATCATTCTGTGATTCCTCCACAGCTGTTGCTTCCACTGCCCCAAGAATCTATGAATCTGACCTCTTGACCGGGAGCAGCGATTTGTCATTCACAGTCCGGTCCATGAGGTAAGAAGAGTGCTGCTTGCACTACAGAGGCAAAAGTTTGGCAACAGCTGGAGGCTAGCTGTACTAACTGAAGGAGCTCAGGCTGTAGAGCAGGAGAGATTGATCATAGCTGCCTCTCCCCAAAAAAGATGACTTTACTGCTGTCCCAAGACAGGAATGCTGATGACAGCTTTTCCCCCAGGTTTGTGCAGCTTGGTAACTTCACTGGGATTCCAGGCCTTGTGGTCCCCATTGGATATTCTACTGATGGGCTTCCTGTCAGCTTCCAGGTGAGTATTGGCTCTTTGTGGGTGCTGGGTCACAAAATCCCCATCTGGCTTTGTCCTGAACCACTATCACCAGGTTCCTGCTGTTCCACACAGCACACTTGAGGAGTTGGCAGGTACTGGTAATAAAGTTTTAACTTGTGGGTGAAGAGACTTGCCTCAGAGTAACTGTTCTGAATGGCAGAGGGACTTTTCAGGTATCTGGGAGATAAGATTTCTCTGTCTCTCTGTCTGCTTGTATCAGTACCCACTATTTGTCACTACTCTTTCCTCTCTTTTCCTTATTTCTCAGTTCTGTAACTTCCTTGCTCTTCTCCCTCTTGAAATGGGTCTCATGTAAATGAAAGGTCTGTGTCTTTTAATTAGAAGTCATACTGCTGCCTTTATCCCAGTTGCACTGATGCCACACTTACTGGGGTAAAAGGGAAAAGCATGTGTCCTTTTGGTGCTGTTGGGGGGGAAACTAGTTTTGCAGGGCTTTACAGAGCATCTGTATGTGATGATGCTTTTTGGTTTTTTTTTCTCTTTTCTTTCTCTCTGTCTCTCTCATCTTTTCCCAGGTCATGGCAAAATGGTGGGATGAAGCCGTTCTTCTGAGAATTGGCCTGAAGCTAGAGCAGTTCCGTTACCAGACCAAAAAACCATCCATTTATTATGACATCCTCGCGTGATAGTCCCTATCTTGGTCACTCTAAGTCTTTTTTTTTCCTAGTCTGACCTGACCAAGTATTAGAGTGGACTTGTTTTCGATGTTCATCTGAATAAGGCTTAGTAGCAGGCCCATTTGAGGAATGGGGAGGAACACTGATCTAAGCAGGCACTGATGCTGAGCAGACATCCTTTCTGCTCCCTGTTCATTACTGGATGGCCCAGTTTATACTGGGGAGACCAACTGTGCTAGCTAGTTCCTTGCTATGTTTTCGCCAACAGGGGAAGCTGCAACTAACTTCTGTGACTTCTTTCCGTGTAGGGGTCCTGTGTAAACATGGAAGGCAGCCGCATCTACAGAACTGTATGCAGGCAGCTCATACAGTGCACGGAAAGGTACAATCCCTAGCCCTTAAACCTCACAGAACTCCTCCTGCTCCAGGATCTAACAAAAGGACTGTTCTGAGGGGGAGAGGCAGCTTCCTGTAAGAAATAATGCCTAGCTCCCTTGGAATGAGGAGGATCTTAACACACCTGCAGTTAGGTAGTGTGTGTTGTGGCCCCTTACTTAGATAGTACTTAGAGCAAAATAGAAAGCCTATAGCTATGTAAGTGTCACTGTGCTTCTGTCCCTTACACTGCAAACAGCATAAGGTCAGTCTAACTGTTGCACAAAGTATGGTTGTGCTCACTGCATGAACAGTCCTACCTACCCTTCAGCCTTACCTGCAAGGGGAGGAAAAAGCACAGCATGAACCTTCATCAGCTCTGTGACCCAAAGCCCTGGTTTGGGGTTCTGGCTTTCTGTCGCACATGTCTATTTCCCAAGCTAAGCCTTGGAGAGCCTCTTTTCTCTTACTGGTTGCTTAAGTATAAGCCTACTATCATTTAGGTATCTAAAAGGAAGAAATTATCTGGTAATGCTGTGAAATACTGCTTAAGGGGTACAGAGCCAGCTGGTGAAACTTGCGTGGCACTTAAAGTAGGAAATGCTACTGAGCTACTGCAACAGCTCAGGGGCACCTTATTGCAGCCTTTCAGTACCTATAAGACCCCTTGAAGAAAGATGGGGCCAAACTTTTTAGTAAGGCTTGTTGTGATAGGACAAGGGCTAATGGTTTTGAACTAAAAGAGAGTAGATTTAGACTAGATAGAAGGACAAAATTTTTTGGTGAAACACTGGAACAGGTTACCTGGAGAGGTGGTAGATGTCCCATCCTTGGAAACATTCAAGGTCAGGTTGGACGGGGCTCTAAGCAATCTGATCTTGTTGAGGATGTCGCTGCTCGCTGCAGGGGGATTGGACCAGATGACCTTTAAAGAGCCATTCCAACCCAAACTATTCTACGATTAAGAGTTGAAGCTGGGTGCAAGAAAGGTGTTACCATGTGCAGCAAAGAGCCTGCTCTAGATAAGAGGGGGGGGTTGGCTTCTTAACCCAAATGTGCTTCCTGAAGCAATCAAGGTAGAATTAAGACATGCATTAAAGATGAGGCTATCCTACATAAAGCATGACATTACAGGAGGAAAAGCTAGAGAAGACTATACTCCTACAAGAATAGGCTCTAAGCCACAGTACTGTGTTTCGTTGAAAGGCCCCTAACTGTAAACTCCCAAGTACCTGTGTTCCTGCCAGCAGTGCTAGGGCCACATGAAAGGTAAGAAGAGGCTTAGGAGTAACCAAAGCTAAGCATTTGTGTTTGTTTTGGAGTAGCTTGGAGTTAATGCTCAGAGGCATCTCCTATTGCCTGCCTTATCAAGTATCCTGGGCTTGTGATCAGGCTGCTAGAGAAGCTGTCCTACAGACAGGAGCAGAGAAGATGGCTGTGTTCTTAGCTTGGAAGGAAAGAAGGAAGAGAAAGTAGTTGCAGTTTCTCCCAAACTCTGTACAGTTTGGGGTTTTTTTTTGCCCATACATACCCACTCTTTAAACAGAGCTAGCACTTTAGCCATTAGCAAAGTTAAGTCAGATGGCACCTGAATGGAAGAACATTGCATTGCTGTCTCCTCCTTAATTGAGTTACAGTATCAACTCCTACCATCAGCTGTCACCAGCATCCACAGTTAAATTAATTATATGGTTGGTACTGTCTTTTACCTTCAATTCTTCTATGTGATACTGCCACAACTATTTTTTCCACTAGATTCTAGTGTAGTTCAGCTTTATGAAGCACAGTTTAAAAGCAAAGTATTTCCTCTATTACTAATGATAAGTTATTAAACTCTACCAACACACCTTAGAGTGTAACACTGCTGAAATGCATTTTATAGCAATAAGGGAGTTGGTAAGTGTTTGACAAGAATAAATTTCTGCCAGGAACATTACTGCTTGAAGGAAATGGTGTATGTTCCCTAATTTAATGCTATTACTCAAGGGATCAGAGATGGATGTTTAAAATAATCAATTACCATCCTGCTAGATGACACTATTTCAAAAACGTTCCTAAACTATATACTACCTTGAAATTGTAATTTCAATATTTAGTTCATTCTCCGGGTACAGTGAGGGAGCTCAAGTTACTAGGAGGCTAAATAGCAGCTAAAGTAGAGTTTATTTTTTAAAAATAATACTTGCATCCTAGTAACAGTGGGAAGAAGAAGGAACTGAGAGCTTTTACTGACTGATGGTAACTCAGCCTGTCTCTCTACACACTGCTTCCTCCCTTCCCCTAAACCGGTATCACATCAGCACACATTTCCAGTGCAAGGCTTCCTTGGTACTGAGGTTACTAAGATAAACTTTACTCATCCTGGTCAAAGGTCCCTGTGTTTCCTGTCTCCCGCTGGCTGTCAGCTTATCCAAGTTCTCTACAGCAGACCAATTCCTAATTAACAGCAGTTCTATCCCTACAGTATGCAATAGCAAGGCAGTTGTGTGAGCAAAGCGGACACAGTGACCACACACACAATCCTGTTGCTTCACATAGATATATGTATGGGTATAGATATACGGTATATACACACTGATTTTTTTTTTTTTAGATATATATAAAATAACACCTTGTTTATAAAGCGACATTTAATTGCCACTGGTTCCCTTCCCACCCCACAAAAACAATAGTATACAAAATATAAAATATTTTAAATATTTATAAACGCCGCAAGAAAAAAATAGAACTGTACGAAAATATTTTTTTTTCTGAGGTTCCCTCCCTGCCCTGGGGGAAGGGAAAGAGAAGCGGTACACATTTGGCCGGCCTAGTGTGCCTTGAGTCCATAGTTGTTAAGTGGGTAGGAGTATGCCCTGCCTAATACTATCCGGTCCCGGAGGAGCTTAAATAAGACGTAGTAATTGCAGAAAAGGATGAGGGCCATGGAGAGGGTATGGTTCCACTTCTCTGAGCGCAGCAGTGAGTAGAGCTGGTAGCAGACCACACTGCCTTCGATGAGAATCAGCAGGTTGAGCAGCCGTAATGGACGGTGAAAAAGGAACTGCAGGGAAACAGTTAAAAAGAACAGATTTCTATAATTTGTTGCAGTGTTAAAGTAGGGAGGGGTAGGTACATAATACTGTCAGGCACCACTGAGCTAGCGACCACTGTGCTGCGCAGAAGAAACGTTTGTACTCCAACCACTGCCAGCTGCTATTTAGGGGAAGCAGCATAAAGAAACAAAGGCATGTAGAAGTGTGATTTTGCTTGAGAAGGGGACGATGGTGAAATAACCTATTGGCCAGCTGACATACTTTCCCATTTCCCTGGAAGATGTGAACTAGACCCCTCTTGAGAATATGCCACTGCCTGATGGGAGAGCTGCATCGCCATGATGAGCAAGCACTGACAAGGCAGTCGTGGCTTCCATCTTGCCCAGACATCACTGCAACGGGAAGGCCCTCTGCTGTAAACAGGTACTTTGTTTAGCAGCAATAGGCTGTTGTGCAGCACTGAACTCTATTCAATACAATCTGCTCTGCTGCAGCTAGGTTTGAGCCTCTCCTCCCTCCCACAATTGTAACGCGTCAAGCAAGAGAAGAGATACTTGCGTAAAAGCGGGCATGGGACACATCTGAAGGCACTGCTACGTTGTAAGGCCCAACTGCTTTATACAGGCATCGGCTACGTCGCACCAGAACTCCTTGTGGCCATATTGTGTTTTCTGACCAGCTGTGGGGAAAGAATGCCACAGCATTAGCATCTGTGCTCCCAACTCCCTGAACATGGGTTCACAAGAATGGACTGCATCTTGAAAAATACCAAAGCCTCTGCCACAAGGACTTGTTGTAGCTCCCACCGGAAAAGCACAGAGAGGTGATCACAAGCCCACCAGATGGACTCAGACTGAGTAACGTGAACAAATGGCTCCCGATGCAAGAACCTAGCCCACTGCATCAGAGTGGGCCTCCCCCTGCCCCTGCACAAGCTACTTCTCCAGTGGCCAAGAAGAATCTCAGCATCTGTTTCTGGGAAGGAACCACCACTGTCCGAAGGAGCTCAGAAAGCTCTCTAGAGCAGACTATTCTGTTTCTAGGGAACAGAAAGACCAGCAGAGTTGCATCTGTGACCCCTGGCACTGTGGGGAATGGAGAACTGTCCTCAGTAGATAAGCACTGCTAATACTTGCTTATCTACCAGAATTTCTCAGCCCCTTGCTAGGCATGCCAACCCCTCCTCATCCCCACACTCACATATGCTGTGGAGCATTGCTGTAGGAACCATGTTCTAGTTTCTGCCACTTGCCGAGGTGGGCAGCTGATCTGTGGAGCAGGTCACAGTACTTGGGAGGCAGCAGTTGAGTGGTGAGCATGACAAAGGCATTGATCCACACCATAATGAGGTGCTCACAGGACCAGCGCATGTCGTAGTACTGGGTGCTCTGGAAAGAGACCAGACAAGAACTTGGCACCACTGTCACAAAACAGAGGAAGGAATGACAAGGGACGTACTGCATGTGCATCCAGCAGACCCACACCACACATTACAGGCATGCGCTTTTGGACCAGTGATTTCAGAGGGTTACAGCTTAGGAAACACTCATGACTCCCTTCTCCTTGACCTGAAGGAGAAAGGGCAGGGGATTAGGCTGCAGCTGGTGCATCTCCTCCTCCAGCAGCAGGTAACAAGGGGGTTTGCCTGCCACAGACCTGCCCCAGGAGCACCAAGACTGCTACATGGATTGTGGAGTCCTGCCCATTTCACTACACCAACTGGAGCTCATTCAAGTTAGAAAAACAACAGATTAAAAAATACAACCCCCACATTGAGAAGAGGTTCCTGGATTTAGCTTGCCAAGCATCCCAGTTGGCTGTTTTCTAACAGGCTGACCACCAAAGCCTCTAATCCAAGCACTCGAAAGCCAGGATGTTGGATCTGAGACAGGTAACAACAGGTTCCCTTTTCTAGGAAGAACACAGCTATCCATCTGCCTAGGACAGGGGGTGGGAGAAGGGGAGTTAGTAAGTGGGGTGATGGGACTAGAGGTGCATCACATTTATGGCAATACCTATCCGCCAACCAGGAGCAGTACTAGTGCACTCCGGATGCAGCCATGCTCCGCTATCCGGGCTGCCAAAGGGGAGACAGAGAAAAGGGGAATTAACCAGGAATCTGGCCTGGCAGCAATTCACACAACATTCAAAAGGAGACGGCGGGCAGGGGCACAGAAAGAGCCAGGCAAGAGCTACCTTCACAAAACACAGTGGCAGGAATGCCACATAGTAGGCACTGAAGAGAGAGTTGAAGAGAACTTCCTTGATCCTGCGGTTGAAGTCTGCTTTTAGGCACTCCACCTCATTGCGGATGAGATCTGGGGAAAGGGGGCAGCTGTGGGTGGGGATAGACGTAGGATTATTGAACTGTTCTCTCAGGGATTCCCACAGAAGCGAAAGGAAATCTTTGGGTTTGACCAGGCTGTTGACAGCTGAAGCCCCATCATCCACTATCTGGTCCTGTACCAAATAACCACAGTCTGCAGGTAGGGGCTGTGCTCTGCTATCCTGGTGGAAACAGCACAGAGGAACGTAGACACCAAACCTGCAGGGAAAGAAAGAAAGACAAAAAGGGCTGAAATGACAGCCATTCCAACACAAAGCAGGGGGGCACCTTCTCAACAGATGTTGGCCCTTATGAGAGGGACACCACATAGGAACCCTTGCTCCAGAAGCTAGTGGCCAACTCTTCTCCTCCATAAAAGGCTAGAGGCTGCAGCTTCAACAACTGCAGAGAAGCTTCTTTAAATCCCATTTGTGGAACCAGTGATCCCAACAGCTCAGTCTTCAGTCACAGTAAAGGCCCCTCATGCAAACAGCACACTGAAGCAATTTGCTTCATAAGCTCAGCACCACCTCCTTGCATCATCCCCCAGCTACTCTTACTTCCCCTTTAATCGTAAGCTGAGGAGACAGATTACAGCTAACAGCTCTGCTTTCCACGGTGGCTCGTGCCACCCCCAAGCAGCTCTGCTCCTCCTGTGCTGAAGGTACAAGGTGGTGTCACTCACGGGTAGCCCAGGAAGAGAAGGTTGAGAACAGAATGGCTGCGGAAGAGGTTGACCAAAGTCCAGCAAAGCACCCATCCACAGAGGGTGAGCAGCACCAGGCGCACCATGTAGTGAATCACTGATGTTGCACCCACCTGAGAGGCCTGCAAATGGAGAAAAAACATTCAGCAGCCCTGTAACATTAGTGCTAGAAAATGAGCACGGGGGTGTGTGTGGACGAGGAGCAGGGAGAGGGGTGCCAGGAAGCACTGTAAGAGGGATGGCTGCCCTCTTCCTCACAGAAGTAGGAGACTGACTCTTACAAAGGTGAACACCTTCGATTTCATTCATGATTGATAGCATCCAAAAGATTAAAATAAACACAAGTTGTAGGGCATGACTAAAATAGGGCCTTTAAAAAAAATTCAGAACTGCACAGGAGAAAAATCTTTTTGCTCAAGTCCCGTATTGCTCTGATGATAATCCAGGATAGCCTGAAACACATTTCCTCTTGCTCTTTCCTTTAGAAAGAACAGGTCTCAGCATTCATTTTCCTAAAGAACTGGAATGTCACAGTTCTCAACTGAGGGAAGAGAAGATGGTGCACCTTGGCAATCCCAAAACTAGATTTCCACCTTTCATATCTACGGATGTATAGGCTGCAGTCTAGTGAGGAGGCACCACCTTCAAAAGGACAGCAAGAAAGCTTGTTCCAATCTCCAGAGGGGAGAAGGCAACTGAACTATGAAAAGATTCTTAGGGGTTAGAGCCAATAGATGGGATGCACAAGAACTTGCATGGTAAGTTTCAATGCAGAAATTTAAGTCTATGGGAAGTTTTATGGAGGATGTGAACATAAATGAAGATGGCAGGAATCAGAGATGAAAAGAGAACTTCAGAGATCCCGTCTTCTCCATTCACCTATTCAACAGGACATAACTGTTCCTTTATTTACTTATTTTTAAACTTATTGCTTAGTTGCTTAGCTTGGAGTTGTATTAACTGTTTCAGTGGACAGAACTTCCATTTGCCTCAAAATGACCTTTCTGAAACATTTGTTTGGCCTGGTTCTGCTCTCACAAACACAGACAGGGTCTCAAAGTCTGAGGTGACATGACTAGAGTCTCAGAGTTACTGAGTAACCAGGACTGGAAAAGCAGTTCTACTAGCTATTCCTATTTCACTTTAGTGTACTCAAGACATCCTCCTCCTGACCTTTCCCCTCTAATCTCCTGTTCATTCTTCCAGTCTTGGCTAACCTCCCTATTTGCCTTTCTGCTACCTGACTTGCAATTCTCTCAGCCACTTCTCTGGCACAAGATAGTGAGGTACAGTATTGTGCCTGCAGGGATAAAGATGCAAGTGGGACCATTTCGTCGTCTTCTAGGTACAGAGGCAACAGAGCTACCCAATACTGCAGGACATGAATGGGCTCAAGGAGAAAAGTCCAAGGCAGAAGGGCATCCCCAAAATCTTAGTCCTTCACACCCAGACTTGTTCTGGAGGAAGAAACCCTCCAGCTATCCAACTTGCAGAACTTTCTCGGGCCATGGATGGTCACGCTCTGCAGTCAGTACTACAGGCAGGAGAGGGAACAGTGGGAATGTTACCTCAGAGATGAGGGCCCACACCAGCCTCCGCGCCAGCATCACTGTGATGAACGCCGCCAGGTGGTAGTCAATGAGGTGAAAATTCTGAAGGAGGAAAGAAAAAAGGTCTTCACCAGGGGAAGGGACTCTGAAACCACCCAGCTGGGGTGGGACTAGAAAGCTGGCTGTCGAGAGCGCATTAGGACCTCGTGTAAGCATTCCACAAAGCTCTCTATTAGGGATGAGGGAGAAGGGATAAACATCAGTAGCATGGGAATGTCTCCCGAAGCAAGATCTTCCACACATGGGGGTTCCTTCCACTGAGAACGAAACAAACCCACCCTTCAGGCAGGCATTCCTGGGGTCAGAGGGACACCTAGGACCCGGATCTTACTATGGAGAACAGCTTTCAAGTTCTCCCAGAAAAGCCACTGAGCACCCAGAGCAAGGGCAGCCAAAACGGAGTCCAGAGTGAGCACACCAGCTCACTTCAGCTCTTGGTCTCAGAAATGGTCTGTAGTGACCAGTGCTCCCTGATAATCAAGTTGATCTGAGAAATGTCATCTTCAGAGGCCATAGATCTGTATTAGAAGTTTAACGTTGGCTCTGGCTGCATCAAGTTAGATGCAGCTCTTGGACCCCTTACAACTTTTCAGTGAAGCCATCAAACGTGTTCTGGCTAGAACAGTTAGCAGACTCTGAATACTGCTGTTTGGGACTTCAAGGACATTTTGTGTAAAAAAGAATGCTTGACTTCTGATGGGAACAAACAAATGACCATTAAATCCTTTCAGGTAGGGAGCCTAAAACAGAATGCTTTTTCTTCAAAGAAAGCTGTGTCCAGCATCCCATAGCTGAACTTGAAACTGGTAACTGGAACACCAGCACCACCTGTTGGCATAGTTAACTAAGGAACCACCTCATGCTTCCAAGCAGCAAGTACGCAATATAAACTGAAGGAACACTTCAGAAGCTAGCTTCACTCAGATGAGGTTTGCTGACTCAGGTACAGGTCGCTGCCAGGTTGTCCACGTCATCGGGCCAGGAAGAAGACTGAAACTGAAGAGACTGGGAGGTTTACATAAGCTGAGGATCTGACCCCCTCCCCAACTCCTCTGTTGCTGGCATGCTGTGAGATCCTAATGAAAACTTGCATTATCTCCCTTCTCTCAGGCTCTGTTGTTTCCACTGGGAAGGGGCACCCACAGCAGGAGAGAGCAGGTTCCTGGAGTCAACTCCATTTCAAACCCTAGCAGCTAGCTAGGCTATGCAAGTATATGCAAGAAATTTCCACTGAATGAGTCCTGCTGACACCTCTCTCGCCTTCCATGTATTTTCTCCCCTGTAAAATGGGGGATGACATGGCCCTGGCTGATGGGGGTGCATGTGAACTCCCCTTCATTCCCTTAATGTCAAATGCTTGGTGATTCCTGGACTGAAGAAGCGTGGAAAGCAGCTGTGTAATGAAAAAGCGCAAATGATGGCATTTGCTGGGGAACTCACCAGTGAGGTGCAGGAAGCAGGGTGATTGTATGGGTACCACCAGACAGTCTTGTAGATGTTGATGTACTGAATGAAGAGGGCTACCAGTAGGTAGATGAAGAACAGGAATTCAAAGAGAAGGCTCCCATCCAATGGCAGTTCAGGGATCCGGCAGTGACGTACAGGCTCTGGAGTAATCAGCGCTGTGATTGGAGGTGCAGAAAGGCTGATGGCACTACCATTCCTAAAGCAGACAGATATGACTCACTTGGTAAACATTCTACAGGATCTCTACCATTTTCCAGGACAGGGAGTGCTTGAGGTTGTGAATTTGGGACTGGGCATTGCTAGAAGACAGATGGCAGCAGTCTTGCATTCATATTTCTGGTGCAAGACTAGTGGTGAGCTTCATCATGTTGGCTCAGACAAAACCCTTATCCAGCATTTTCTCTAGACAACAGATTGGTCTGCTGTGACATGCCCAGCAATGTTTCAGTAAACTTGTAGAGGGAGGAACAGAGGTACAGAGTGAGGAAGCAACTCCAAGCAAAAAATCATTGAGGACTCTGTGCCAGACCAAATGCTTAACGTTGGCTCCTTCCACCCATCACTAGGACATTACAGTAGCACCCATCCTCCTCCTCCAGTATTGCTAAATGCCCATCGTCTTTCTGCTCACAGTTCCTCTTTTAGAAAGAGGGGTAACTAAAAATGGAACAGAGTTCAGCCACTTCCTAGAGGCTGACCTCTCAAGTGTTCTCATGCTTCCTTCTCTCCTAGCCTTCAGAGGAGGCTAGGATATCTAAAAGCTCCAGCATACTGAACTGATGGAGGAAGTCAGACATAAACTATGCTATGTCTGACTGAAACAGGACCCACTGACTCCATGGTCTCAACAGTCACTTGTTCCTCAAGAATCTAAGACTGTGCCATCCATCCATGCGTCCCAAAGAAGTCTCTAAAGGCCAAAGCTAAATGGCTTGGATCTCTCTACTCTGCAAGGTTGAGCCTATACCAAGTAGATCAGGCCCTCAACATGCAGCAAACAGCTTGTCCAGTCTACTAACTTCTGTATGGAAGAAGTAATGCTGGGCCCTTCTAGTCTTTATGCCAAATGAGGAGATCTGAACGTCACTGTGTGTTCCTTTTTCAGTGCCCAACTTCCCCAGAAAATGGAGATGAGCTTTGCCAACTGTGAGAATTAGTTTCACCCGCAGCCAGCAGGGCTGAAACAGAATATAGGCATCCTCCTGCCCTGCCTTTCCATCATGTAGGAGGGGGACTCACAGCTAAGCTCTGACATGTCACGCTAACTCCCTGTGGCATCACGGGCAAGTGAGCAAGAGAGACAAGGACTCATCATCTGCTAGGAGTCACTGCTCTGGGAACTGCTGCAGGGAAAGACAAACCGAGGACTGTGTGATTTCCACCCCTGGCCAGTGTGACCATGGTGAGCGATGAAGGGTAGCCGAGACCACTTCCACAATCCTCCCCACAGGGCTGACTTTAATGCACGAAGTCAAGAGAGGGGCCGCAGAGGGAAGCAGGTGCCACAGCAGAGCTGAGAAGAGAAGCTGGAAGAGGTTTTGTCATGCAGGGCATGTTCCCTCTTGGATGGCTCATCTCCTAATGCCACAGCAGAGGGCTCAAGGTTCCCATCTCCCAGTTCCCTGCTTTAACCAAGAAGCCATGCTCCCATGCACAGTTCAGAGTGGATCAGGGCTCCCAGCTTTTAGTGCTATCCTAGCCACAGGTGTCTCAACAACCCTACCTTTGCCCTCACCTGTTTCTCAAACCAGTACCGTTTCCACAGCTCCCGCCAACCAGCGTCTGGAGAGAAGGCAAAGCTGAACGGCTTAGCTGCTGCCGGCTGGGTCCCCTCCTTCCACCGGGCATGACCAGGAACCAATCCACTTCCAGTGCCTCCGGCAGGCTGTGCCCTGAGACCCAGACAGTGATCCCAAAGCCTTCCCAGGTCTGCAAAGGAGGCAGAAACATCACCAAAGCTGCAAACTGCTGGTCACCTAATTCACACCCCAGCCAAGCGAGTTCATAGTTCATGCAAAAGGAAGCCACTTTCATACACTCAGAGCCCTGCGGGACACCCATCACCACCCTAAAAGACTGTGCCATTTCAACGGCACCAGATCAGCGTCTGCTTGCATGCACAGAACGGACACCACTGACACTGTGTCTTTAAAAAGCAGCTGCTCAAATTAGCCATCAGTGACTGCTAGCACTTCCTGTTGGCTGGAAAGTGTCACTGAGCATCTCCAGTGCTGGAGACCACACAACTGCATGCCTCCTTTCAAAAGCAAGCCTGGGGAGAGCCCTCTCCCTGGTTTGGTGCAAGGAACTCCTAGAGCTGTGCAGGTCTCTAACCACCCAGCACATCACTTGACAAGCTCTGATGCTGAAAGGTAATTTGGAACCCTCTGCCAGAGGTCTGAATGGACAGACTGGTCTCCATGAAGTTAAGTGCATGGTTCAGCTCCCTTCCGTGCTAAGAAAGCCGACTGACACAATGGTAGGAGGTCCATTTAAAAGTGGTTCTAGTTAGCAGAGTAGCGCAGCAAAACACACACATATGTATATATTTCAAATGGCACATATAGGCAATCCCATATACCAGCCCTCAGGAAAAAAAAAAAAAAATTACAGGCTTACTTTTTAAGTGACACATTTAAAGCAATCAGTTCCTTAAAATGTACTAGCATGAGAGAGGCTGGGCAACTCAGAATACCAGTGACAAAGGTGGATTCTCCGGCACAGACATTATCACTTCCCATATGATTTTGATTTTATTTCATTGGTCTCCCACAGGACACTGCACGGATTTCAGCAGTCAGGTAAGATTCTGATGGCTAGCAGACGTAAGAGAGTGAGGGGTTGAATTGGAGTGTGAATCTGAAAGTCATTTCAAGCACATGTGCTGTACAGAATCAAGACACTGAGCAAGCATCTCACTACAAGGACTCTGGTGTGCCTGCATGTCTGGAGACTAATCAGCTGCCCTTTTGGCAAAATATGACAGCCAGAACCAACCCAGGGTCCAAAAAAGCATCCCCACCTTCTGGGAATCTCTGGATCTAGCTTCGAAATTTACAGATGGAACCTATTGTCCATTTATAATTCAGTTATCACCTCCTTTAAAATCCTGAGAAATTACAGCTGGCAGAAATGCCAGGAAGTTTGCTCAATGAGTCACACCACTGTCACCATAAACACTGCACAGGAGGACTATTCTAAAAAACTCCCTCAAAGAATCATCCTTTCTATTAAAATTTCCCATCCTTTGTCTCTATTCCAATAACCAATTCTCAAAATTTCAACAAAACCCAAAATGTTTCAAAAGACAAATGCTTTCCACATACCCACTGAAGGTCACTTGCAAAAAAAAAAAAAAAAAAAAAGTGTTGTGAAATTGCATGAAAGGAGACAGCAAACATTGGACAATTTCAGTTTGCAGGAAAATAATGTGTTTTGGCATACTTCAAAACTCTCATTATAATTCCAACGACGACACAACAGATAATTCAACCCTTCCTTACCTTTCTAGTATATTTATATTTCAGGAATTAAATATAAACCAAAGAATATTCTCCTGCATGCACAAGATGAACAGGGGCAGCAGCAGAAAATGCAGAATTCACTTAGGGCATCCAGACACTTCACATAAGCAGCTAAGGTGAAGAAAAAAAATGAGAAAAACCTCTAAAAGGAGCAACTTTGAAAGCCCTTTTAAGCCAAATTAAACTAGTACAGGGACTGCAGAAGCTAAAACAATTGGCTTGATTCAACCTACAGGATATTTATGATAACAGATGCAATACGTTGGTGGTCTAATTAGTGGTATTAACAGTGGAAGGTATTTTATGCCACATTCAATAATTCATGTAAATAATTTAACAGCTCTCATTAGTATTATCCCATTAGTATGCTTCACATGCTCGCCAATGTAGACACTTAAGACACTGAGTGATCACACTTCCACCCTCTGGTTTTGCAACCAGTAAAACGCAGGTTTCTACCAGTAAAAAAAGAACGCCTGTTGAAAGAGCCCTCCTTAACATCAGTGCACCCTATTTTAAATGCACTTGAATAAGCCCTTTCACAGTGAGCCATGAATATATAGACTGGGCAGTTCCTCAAGCCAAGCTTTAAATAACCTCACTGGAGTCTCATCAACTTAGGTAGGTGCCTGTTAGAGCAAAATCTGCCTCTGAAAAAATTCTATTCCTTTTTTGTTTGTTTTCCTTTTCTAAAGCCAGCCACACAAAACTGAAACTCCCCAGATAAAGGAAGCAGTGAGATTACAGATCAGTTTGACTCGAAGTCTGCTTTTTTTGGCCTTGAACCAATCAACAGCCCTCTTTTTTGAGGAGGGAGACATGGGAAAAAGCCTTTTTATAGTTTTCAATTAATAAACAAAGGCATGATTCTACTGTGAAAAGTATGCTAACGAGGAAAAAAAAAAAGTAGCCATGACCCATTACTCCAACAGATAAGATTCCTGTGTGCATCCAAGTCATATTAAGTATTAATAAAGAGCTCGCAGAACAAGCTGGGAGTCTACCAGGCTCCCTTCTCTGTTTGCAGAGTCCCCACCCCATCAGTGATCTTATTTTATATATAATCACAGGCACAAAAAGTGAGTAATGGAAGCTAAAAGCTGTTCCTGACAAGACTCTTTAGCCTATTACCATGATTCTGCTTTGTTCTTCCCCACTCACCTGTAATTTCCCTCAAAAATAAATCACATACTCATAGTCCCTTCATCCTCAACATCCCCAGAATAGAAACTGCCTAGTTTCCAAGATCTCCCTTCTCAGGCAGACACGGGCATCATAAAAACACACAAGAAGGATCTGGGGACCAGCTACAGAGCAGTGGAGAGGGGTCCTGTCCGTGTGCAGGGAATGGATATGGGTACGGACTGCTCTTGGGTCCTCGAGAGGGACTACGCTCTTTCTTTGGGACAGAGACAAGACCTTCAGCTGTGACATAGTTGTAAGATCCAGGAATGTAAGGAATCAGACGCTCCGATTTCCAATTCATGCTTTTAGGACTTCAGAAAGCTCTTGGGCATTTTGTTTCTCTGCACCAAGACCCCTCCTCCCAGCTATCCTGATGAGGCAGAATCAAGGCAGGCAAGAACCACAGCTGTGAGCAAGGCTTTACTGATGAAGAGCTAGGCAGACAAACTATCCACCAGTTCAGAGGTGAAGCAGCACACAGCCCTGTCCTGCTCCCCAGGGACCATCACTCAGATTCATGTTCCTGCATCAGCAGCTGCCCAAATGGCTCTTACAAGAGGCAAATCAGGAGAGAGTCAGTGACTCATCAGAATGAAAAGTCTGCCTGGTTCCCCATCTCTCTGCTGGAAACGCTACAGTGCTCAGCCAGTTACTTTGATGGCATTAACGTTTTTTAATTGGAGAAAACTCGGAGCCTTCAATCCTCCCGGGAAGCTCGCTGCACCAAGGCATGAGAACTCTCAGAGCTTGGAAAACATTCAAGAGACTCTCCTTGGCTCCACAAGTCCTACAACCAGATACTCTCAAGAGCAGAAAGGGAAACGTGGTCATCCTCACTTGCAGCAACGTGGCCTGAGAAGACCACAGGTCTCTTGTTGCAACTCTCCATCTTGATCAAAGCAGCCTTCTTCCTGCCAAGTAAGCACGTGACGCCTTGGGGTGAAGCAACACGTTGCCTCCACGGCTGTTAGCAAAGGAGCTCTGCCTGCCTCCTCCTCCTCCTCAGCAACACAGGAGCTCCCAGCATTGTCTGGGTTGTTAGCAAGATTTTCCATTTGGGGTGCCCGTGCGTTATGGCTACGCAGGCATGGAAACACATCTGCCACCTGTGCAGCGCTCCCTCGCAGGGAAATGCAGCAGGCCACCCCCGCGACACGGCTGCAGAGCGCCAACAAGAAGCACGGGGAACCGCCAGCGCTAACAAAACACCATCGACATTTTCAGCCCCTCTGGGTGCTAGTGGTAATACTCTGAACCACAGCTAGCAGCATCAAGTGCGGGACAAAAGGATGAATGAACTGGGAATGGCGCAGGGAAAGTACAAGCCAAGGAGTGTGGAAGCAGCAGTGCCAGAAGCAGCCATTCTGTGCTATGGCAAGCAACACTGCCATCTCCAGAGCACTCCTGCATCCAGGTATCTGGCAATTCCTCCCCCTGCTGCAGCAGCTGCCTGTCCTCCTGCTGTCAGGAGCACTGGCTTCTAGGTAATTTTCCTTCAAAAAGGAACTTAGATTCTGAACTGGACTGTCTGGATAAGCTCCGAGGCACGAGCGCCCAGACCACAAAGGCAAGGGACCATTTAAGATCTGGACAGTTCACTGTGGCCTGAGTGAAAGGCTCTGTCCCCAGTTCAGCCAGCAACTCTGCAGCTTCTACTGTCACCCCACAGGTGACTCTGCAACTCACCGTGTCCCAGACAGCGGCTTATTTATCAAACCTTGTTGACTAGGCTGCAAAAGACAGTTACTAGCCCCTGGTGAAACCATTTCTGGAAGGATGGGAGGAGGAAAATAGGGTAGGATTCTCTAACCTTTGGGTTTAAATATATACCGTAACAGTCATGACTTTCAGCTGGCAGACAAACAGCTCTTTCTCCTCTTCCTCCCTCCCACCCCCATCGCAATGCAAAGAGGTCTCTTGATTACTAATGTCCTCACTTCAAGTCGCTGTAGCTGGTCAACCTAATCCCAACTTGCACTTATCCAGCATTCCTAATGTCTTTCCAGATTATCAGAAAATTCACCTTATAGGCAAGTTTCCTTTTGAACTGCTGTGAGTCCTAGTTACTACGGCTTATTTTTACTTCCTTTTAGGTGAGCCTTTTATTTATTTATTTAAATAAAAACATTTTGACAGCTGGAAAAACTGAGACAAAAAGCTGGTAACTGATTCACCCAACCTAATGCCAAAAAAATTGAGAAGAGAGCCTAGGAACAGCGATGGCTGCACCCATGCCTCAGTCACAAGGCCACCTTGTCAGCACCCTCACATCTGCCACGCCGAAAGCTGAGAAGCTGCAAAACTTCTGTGGAAGCCCTAGCTTGGTTTGGAAATAAAAAAGCATTTGGTTGTTGCAAGGGAGGAAACAACCAACAGGTTATCAGATGGAAAGCTAAATATTTGGCTTGCACAGAGCTCTCCATGTGCTAAGTCAACACAACCTTTCAACTCAGGCTGGCTCCAAAGGCACACACACGGCACCTGGCCCAGAGCTCAGCCCCGGCCCCGGGCTGGGAGGCAAAACCGGTTAGGAAGGAGGTCTCCCAAGTCAGCACATTTTCCACGTCTTCATGCCGTACAGAGCGACGGATTAAGAAGGAGATTTGGTGTGGAGAGAGACAGAAACCCCCGTGAAGCACAGCCCAGGGTCAGACAAGGAGGGCGAGAGCCAGGCGGTGAATCACTGCCATCAGGTGATGCACCAGCAAGACTAATTTTTGCTCGGTGACTAAGAACCAAGAACCTCCTCTGTAATAACAAAACCAACCCAGCAAGACCAAGTCAGCGTAGGCTTTTCTGATACAGCACAACTCTGGCCGAAGAGGCTTCATCTATCAGTCCTCTACACACGTGCCAAAACCGGAGGGTGAAAGTAGCAAGGAGGCAGCAAGATTTCACAAATGGCATATACACTGTATGATTCATTTCAGGCATCTTCAGCAAGGGAGGCTAGAGCTAAGCAGACAGGTAAGTGGGGAAAATAAAAGTTCTAGCTAAAGACAAAGTAAAGGCAGCACTTGCCATTTGTAGCTGCCAGAGTATTTCAAATACCCACAGACCAAAGTGGGAACAGGAACGAAAAGTTTTCCAGGAAAAGCCTCTCCAGGTTAAAGTGCAGTAAGCTCAGTTCAGCTCATTTTGCAGATATGCTCTTTAAGGATGGGACACAGATGTAAGCTGTTAATACTCTAGACCAAGAGAATGATCCAAGAGTTTGAAAAAGCAATTTTTAAAAACAGAAAGGGATTCCCAACCCAAATCCTACACATTCCTTAAAAATCCCCTCAAAGACCTTACTTTAGGGGGTGTAAGGAAGAGATTTCCAGAGGTATGCAGGTGATACGGTCCTCTTCAGAACACAGATGAGTTCAAGTCTTTGTGAGTTGGAGGTAAGAAGATACACATGCTAAGCCAGAAGTTCAGAAGCCAGAGGAGCACGAGTACAACAACAAAGCTGCAACTCCTGGAGTAATAAAATAATACCTCATAACCATATAATTACCTTGTGCAACTAACTGCTGCAGGAGGTCAGAGCAAACAGCTTAGTAAGACTTTAATGAATGACTATAATAATTTCATGAATGAAGACAAGTGAAATTATCTTCCAAAACATAGTAAAAAAAAAAACCAAACTAAAAAAAACACAACACAAGGTTCTCGGGGCTCAGCAGCTACAAGCGGCCGATAACACACTCTCACCAAGACAACAGTATCACACAGTTAGCAAGACATTTTCTTTGGCTTCTTGTGATGTATGCAGCAACACTCACAGCCAAATACTAGCTCTGGGAATAAAGAAAGCATTGGCTTGTTCTTGTGTGAGAGCAAGACAGAATTGCAAAGTTGAGCTTTTCCAGCAGCAGAGGGAAATGCAGGCCCAACCAGCTGGGTCATGGCCTATTTTTGGTCCTACAGTTCCCATGCTTCTAGATTGTGTGGGGAAAGGGACAGCAAGTCCAGCCTCATCCAGAGCAAGAGGCTCAAACTAAAGAGCTGGTGGGAATTCCTGAGCTAGATGTGTGGTTCTCAAAGACAGCCTGCACTGTCATCTGAAAGCTCAGGAGAGTTTCACCTTCAGATCCAAAACAGGATTTGGGATATGCAACAACACAAAAGTTTTATGCTCCAACTCCATGTGCCTGTTACAGACAGGAACAAAAGCTCACTTAGAAAGGGATGCTGGTTGGGAAATAATGCTAAATCACAAAGACAACGTATTAGCAGACACAACGCGGGCAAAGCCATCAAAGCTGGCCGTTAATACAGTTTATCAACACACACTCCCACACACATCTTGCCCCAAAGCTCTTCAGTAAACACTGCACACAGGGTGCTGCTAAAACACAGCCACCGCCGGAAAGCAGAGATACCGCCCTCCCTTACACAGTGCGATGCCTGGCGACTTGTGAAGGAGGGAAACTTTAGCTATGGCCACTGAGATTTTCTTTTCCAACTTATAGGGGCAAACACACAACAAAGCAGACCACTGCTGGGCGGGGTGGGGGTTAGAAAAAAGAAGAAAAGATGCTCTTGCCTTAAGAGCCCATTTTATAATTTGCAGCCAATGGTCTCATGGCCTGAGTACAGGACTGCAAGCCAGGAACTCTTTGCTTTTAATCTCTTCAACTGACTTCCAGGGAAGTTGTTTTACTGATTTAGACCTCAGTTTCCTTAACCCAAACAGGATAAACTGTTCAGTGAGTATTTCTCCTCCCAGGGGTCTCTGTACGTAGTAGTGAATACTTTTTACAGTATTATTTTAGTGCTTTAGACAAGCTTTTTTAAAAACAAACAGAAGCAGCTTTCCTGCTGTTTTTGCTCCTCTGCCAATCCCTATGTTTAATTTAATGGAGATCAGCCATGATGACAAATCATGGGGAGTCACTAGGATTTTTCTATTTTGTCCTCACATAGCTAAAAATAAGGCAGGCATCTGCCATCTGTAGCAATGAGTTTGAAGGCATGGAGCATTACACAAGGAAGAAACACTTCCTTGAGCCTTACCCAAAGTCATTGCAGTGGGATTCATATCGGAAAATGCCAGTGCAACAACGATTTGCATATCCCTGACACCGTGGAAAAGCAGAATTATTGCAGGGAATTCTAAATAAATGGCAATTTGCATAAATCATAATTACCATTAAAATATAAGACACATATGAGAGAATACATCAACTCCCCTCTACTTGCCTCTTAAATAACAGCTACAAAAGTTCCCCGTAAAACAGCGAGGGTCTTCAATTCAACTTGCGTGATGCCGGTAGGCAGCACTCAGAACCTTGTATGATCATTTACAGAGCAACTAATGTAGCAGACCGGGAAAATGCAATAGGATACGTTAATGCCTGGCATAATTAATTATACCAAGACTAATTTAGCTGTCTGAAACTGCATACACGCTGCCTTATAAGTATTTCTGGGCCACAGACGTCTACTAATTTTGGTTTAAACCAACCATTTCAAACCCACCAGCATACATGGATGCCGCTGCACCACATTAGCTAGCATGGCTTTTCTGACTAGCTTGCATAATAGTCACTTCCCACCAGAAGTCTCGTTTTCCGCTTGCAACACATTCAGCCCAAAAAGTCAAAAAAAGTTTGGAAATAACTCTCCAATAACTACACCGCATGAAGAATGGCAGGAAATCTTTCAGGCAAGTTTGTGATAGCTCATGAACTATTTGCCCAAGTCACACAGCTACTAGAGATTTACCTCCAATTTTAAAAATCCACCTGCTAAAAGCTGTACTGCTTATCTAATTGTGGTACAGTTCGAAATAAATGGACTAAAGTTTCCACCAGCACAAGAGACATGCTGCGATTAGGTGAACAAAGAAGAGGAGAGCACTAACCTCATGGCACCATCCATTACCGTGACAGGCCAAACTCCGCAGCCAGAGAGCAGACTAAGGAGATGGCAAAGGGAAGGGATCACCGAAAGAAGAGGAAGGTCAACTGTCATAATTTTATATCTTCCCTGCAGTTTCTTGTGCATAAGCTAGCATTGCAGTACTGTCATCAAACCGTATCAGTTCTCCAACTGAATGGCAGTGCAAGGAGAACAAAAATTGGGCCTCAAGAAGGAAAATATGTATAACAATATCATACTGCACAAGTAAGTATGACAGATCAAGTAATACTAAAGTCTAAAGATCCCAAGCATGGAAGTAGATTCTGCAAGCCAACTTCAGCCCTCCTCTGTATTTCTCAGTCCATAAACATAGCAGGACATGAAATTTCACAATGGACAAACAAATGAATGGTCAGAAATCAGTAATATTTTTAAGACCAAATATTCTAATAGTAAACAAACTCAGCCAAATCTCTAACTGATTTTCAGCAGTGCTAACAGGCACATACATCTTCATATTGACAAAATATCTCTTCTTTAAATCCAAACTACAAATCCAACCCCTCCAACTCAAAGAGTTTCACATCTGTAAACTAAAATGGACCCACATGCTTGTAACTGCCAGAAGAAAACTTTTTTCCAGGATTTCATGATACTGAGGCACAGGGAAAGCACTGAGACCAAGGAGTAGGACAGTCTCAGAATCAGTGCTATCCTGTTGCTTTGCACCTTATCCATCTTTAGGAGCTGTAACTCTACAGAGTCATAGCGAGTGGCCCGACTGCCTTCTGAACTGAACACTCATGGAAGTTAGAAGCCACCTTAAAAAACATTTCTAGCATATATGCTCTTTCTGTATTCTCAAACATCCACATTTGAGGCCTGCAGAAGAAAAGAAATGTTAGTTTTATGATATCCAGACTTGAGTTGCACAAGTCAATTTGCAATACAGACACTTTCAGAGAAAGATTTGAGTTCAGTGCTGCTCAATTCCAAAACCAGCAGAAATGTGTAGTTTTTTCCCCCCCTTGAATACTACATACATAATTTGATTCTCTCTAAAATTTCAGACCAAAAAGCAGTGTCCGAAGAAAGCATAGACAAAAAAGTGATTAGGTCTGTCTGCTTTTGAGTAATACATGACAGTGTAACTATATTGGCAATGTTACATCAGCACAAATACTGCTAATATAGGCAGGCCACTAAGATAAGAATAGCTTTATCTCCTTAGCTACCGCAGGATACCATTAGTGTCTCTGTAAGAAGAATAATTCAGCAAGGTGCTAACCTGTACCTCGCAAGAGGTTTTTAAAAGAATTTATCTTCTTACAAGCAGAATAGAAACATACTCTGCAAAAGTAGGAAGCAAAATGTTTTATCCCCATTTTGCAGTCAGAAAGACTGTAAAAAATTGATGTAAAAAAAAAAAAAGATAAAAGGCCTGCCTTTTCTAAATTATCTATGATTTTGGATGCCCAGGCTGAGGCAATGTAGACACCTCTATCATTAGGAGTGTGGACACCCAGACCTTCTGAAAATCGGGTCTCAAATGCCTGCAAGTCACCAGGTCTGCAAAGAGACAGCCAAGAACGAGCTGTACCGGAGGCACACAGACGGTCTCGAGATTAGGAGTACACAGTTAACTGTGTCAGTGATATTGCCTGAGCTCCTCTGTCGTTCCAAATAAATCAGACCTGGACAGCATTCCCACCCTACGTGCTGGTTTGCACTGCAAAACCTGAGTCAAGATACTCAAGAACAGAAACAAGGAGTAGCTGCATCTACCCCTGAAAAAATTCCAGTCTGATAAGGGACAACAAGGAGCGGGTGAAGTTTCAGCACAACTCCCAGAGAGGTCAGCATCGCCTGGCTACCACTTTGGCACCAGCGGGCCCAGTTTTTACCAGCAGACCATCATCCCATGGCAATACCAAGCGCCTCGGCTGAAGGAGCCGGCCCTCCAGAGAAGCGGCTGGAAGGAGAAATGAGCGTCAGAAACAAAGCCACTCCATCAACAGTAGCGCCCGGGAGGTGAGCAAAGGAGCAGACTGCAGGTTAAAGGGCTGGTGTCCCGCTCTGCTCTCAGCATCCTGCGAAACTGGTGCTGAGCCATTCCAGTCCCATCACCATGCTACTGCATCCCTCTCCCAGAAAATCTCTTCTGATCACAGCGAGTTAATGGACCTGAGCTGGTTACAGAAGGGATGCCTCGTCTCCAAAAACTTTACGACTCACCGATTTGTAACACAGACATCTCGTTCCTTCACTTACGGCCGTTAACAGATGCCAGCGCTATGAGGGGCCTGTTATTCACCACGAAAAAGCATGCACGAGAGCGATCATAAATTGCAAACAAAGCTGCCTCTGTTTCCACTACACGTTCGTGTGTTAAAGTGATGCTGGAGTAGCGAAGGAGCTACCTCATGTCATAAGGAAAATCATCGGCCTAACTGCTATCCCACATAAGGGAGGATGACCGATACGCTGTTTTCTTAGTGGTACAAAAAAGAGCAGCCGTAGAGCTGTGCACCCACATCCATTCTGGAAATGGTTCCTTACGGTAGGTTGGATTTGCCTAGACTTACAGAGAATTGCCTCAGCTCTTCATCTTCCCCAGGCCGGTGCCCTCTCCTACCTCCTTTGTGGGACTGATTATGCAGGGACAGCGCTTTAAAAGCCCAAAGCAAACCCACCGGTGACCCCAGACCAACTTCCCCGCGTTTAATCCTCAACCCCTCCTATCAGGGAGCACCCACCTCTCAGCAACGCGCTCCAACCTCTTGCTTTAGCCCAGGCACATCAGGAAACGTCTAAAACGAGAAGCCCGGCACCCAGCAGGACGAAACAAAGCCAGCAGAAGCCTCCCCGCCACGCACACACACACGAAGTTCCAGGTAGGCGGGGAGGCGGCCCCGCACGCCCGGGGCTGCCCGCGGGGGCTCCGGCGAGAGGCGGCTCGGCCGCCCGGCCCCGCACCTCCGGGACA
>VYZV01021596.1:470694-484503 GCA_013401275.1 Pandion haliaetus | reverse complement strand
AAAAAAAAAAAAAAAAAAAAAGTAAAATCTGTTCATGCCTAAGGAAGCTTTAACTGAAATGTCTTTGGTGCAGTTCTCATGCTGAAGTACCTCCATGAGAAACAAATAATGGGATTCTGTTCTTAGTTATGCATTCATAATACAGTTATAGTTTTGGTTTTAATTTTTTTACAACTTTGTTCATAGACACTTGTAAACTGAAAAATATAAATGTGTTAAGTAGCCACGGGTCTATACTCTTACTTCAACTTCTGTCCTGTATTGCTTTAGCTATTGGTGGTTGACACTTTGGTTTAAAAAATTCATTGTGAAGTACTTAAAGCTAAAGTTAGAATGTATGCTGTTTTAATATAGTATTTTTCTCAGATGTTATTTTTTTGTGCAGCAGAGAGGTGAGTGAGGAATTTGGCCAGAAATGTGTTGAATTTGGTTTTTTTTTTGGTTGGTTAGTTGGGTTTTTTTTTTTTTTTTTTTTTGTAAAGTGGCAAGTACTCTGACATCTGGCATCCACTCCAGCAAGGCAGCAGCTGCCAGAAAAAGATAGGGTATTGCTGAGTTGATTCATGACCTTAGCTTTCCATTATACAGGTGATTCCTGTGTTCACAGAAATCTGTTTTACCATGTGCTTTTTCAGGTTATTCCACAGACCTTGGGGGAAGATTTTTTTTAAATTGTGCTGTATTTTTTTTTAAAAGACAACTTCTGTGGTAAGCAGTTAGGTAGTTACAGGATGTGCCAGTACTGTTTGCTGTATGCCTTGCTCCATCTCTTTGACTGCGCTCAGTGTGACAGTGCTGTGTCTTTTACAGTGAGGTCAGTGGCTCAGCTGTAGCTGTGTAACAAGAGAGGCCATTCACAAATGTGTATCTTGGCCTGGAGATGTTAAATTGCATTTCCTAGCATAAAATCAGAGTTCATTACATCTTAGGAAAGTGAAAACTCTAATGGAGTATTGGAGTAGCACCTGCTCGATTGGCCTGTGCTTGATAAGGATGTTGAGTCATTTGCAGCAAAGGCTCTGTACTTGCTTACTAAAGAAAGCACATACTTTTCCTTTGGTACTCTCAGAAAGCTTGTTTTAGGCGCTGGGTTTTTGCCAAGAGTTGGGCCTCTGTTTTAAAGGGAAACGTGACTATATAAAAATGTCTGCTCCTTGCTCACCAAATTGCCTGGAAATACTAAAAGTAGCTGTATATCCACTATCTAATATTTGAGATGGCTGTAAAGCACTGCAACAAGAGTAATGCTAAAGCCAAGATTCCTCTAGGGCCCTGTATTAAGTGAACTGAAATTTCTTCTGCACTGGTGAAATTGTTGCCTCAGGTTTGTCTGCCTCAAGATAGATTTGCATAGCTATGGCAGGATGGTTATGCCATGTAGAATGATTGTCCAGATGAACAGTCAAAAAGTGTCAGTTGGTTAATCCGAGGCAGTAGAAGTGAGTAGTTACTATTCTGGACATCAGTAGAGGACAACGAAGCTCAGAGGTATAGCTCACAGGTGCGTGTGTGTGTGCTGTGGCTGGAGGTACAAGGTGGAGAGGACTGTCACCTGGGTATACTAATCAGAAAATGACATATATTCTCAGTAAATAGGTAGGAGTTACTAAGAAGCCCTACCCACCAAGTAACGCAGTGGATCTTTTAAACCACTTTTAAGTTGGTATTTCACTTCAGCTAATGAAATACTGTATTGCGTGTAGGTGGCAAGGTGTTGGCAGTGGTGTTGGTGCAGGGCTGGCCTCTGTGAGAAGAGGCCAGGGGCTGTACCTGTGCTGAACACAGCCAGTTCCAGCTAGCCCCAAAACAGACCCACTGCTGGCCAAGGCTGAGCCACCAGCCAAGCTGGTGGTGCCTCCGGGGAAATGTATTTAAGAAAGGGCAAAATGCTGCATAGCAGCTCTGGGAGGAGTGAAGAGAGAGAGAGGGGGGAAACAAACAACAGAAAAGTGAGAACACCAGGGTCCAGAGAAGGAGGAGGCACTCCTGGTGTGGGGCAGATACCCACCCTGCAGCCTGTGGAGAGGACCATGCTGGAGCAGATGCCCACTTTGCAGCCCGTGGAGAAACCCATGGCACAGCAGGTGGACATGCCCTGGAGGAAGCTGCAGCCCATGGAGAGCCCATGCCGGCGCAGGCTCCTGGCAGGGACTGCAGCCTGTGGAGAGGAGCCCATGCAGGAGCAGGTTTTCTGGTAGGAGCTGTGGCCCGTGGGAGGGAGCCATGCTGGAGGAGTTTGTGAAGGGCTGTACCCTGTGGGAAGGACCCATGCCGAAGCAAGGGAAAAATGTGAGGAGGAAGGAGTGGTGGAGAGGAGCATTACGGACTGACCCCCCGTTCCTCATCACCCTGCACTGTTGCGGGGTGGAGAGTAGAGGAGGTGGAAATGAAGGAGTGTAGTTGAGCCTGGGAAGAAGGGAGTGGAGGGGAAGTGTTGTAGTTTTTGTGTCTCACTATCCTACTCTATTTTTACTTGGCAATAAACTCATTTTCCCCAAGTCAAGCCTGTCTTGCCTGTGATGGTAATTGGTAAGTGATCTCTCTGTCTTTATCTTGACCCATGGCCTTTTTCATCGTATCGTCTCCCCCTGTCCTACTGGGGAGGGGGGAAGTGAGAGAGTGGCTGGGTGGGTGTCCGGCAGCCGGAAAATCAGTGACACACATTCAAAGGACAGTGGGCTTCACACGTGCCAGTGCTCAGGGACTGCTGCTTTTGTCTGGTGCGTTCCCTGTGGAGCAAATTGTTCAGCTCTGATCATAAACCAAAGCAGGTTGGAACACAGGAATAACGCTCCTCGTTTGGATGACATTGGGTGGAAGAACAATGGCGTCCCTGTTAGGGATAGGTGAGATAGTGAGACGCTCCTATTTTCTTCTCTGTCCTGCATGGTTGAGTTAAAACTGTGTGGAGAGTCCTCTTTCAGTGCTTTTTTGCCATGATGTTACTTTTGTATGAAATGGATTTACTGGATTTGCCTGCCAAGCCTTGCCTCATTTACATCTGTTGCAATCGCTTCTCCTGTGATGCCTACACGCATGGGGACAATAAGTTATGTAAGCCAAATATCTAGGTTATTTCCTGGTGTTATGTATTCTTTATCTTTTTTTAGTTTGTAATTCAGGGAGTTGGAGCTGACAGTAGTTTTGTTCTTTTACATTGAGTATCAAGCAGTTATCAAGTAATAAATAGCAAGACAAAGTGTGGAGGCAGCACATCTGTTTGTATTCTCGACACAACTGGAATGTTTTAGCTGGCAGTGGCTGTTATTCTAATCGGGCCCCACAAATGCACCTTGGTCTTTTCCTTTTTAACTCGTACCTTTCCTCTTCAAAATTGTCTGGTTTGAGGCAGTTTGTAGAATGTTACCTGTTAGTGCCTGGAAATGTATATTGTTATCTTCCTAAAATAACCCTTCCTGTTCAACTGAAAGCTGAGCTACTGTTTTTCTGCTGGTAGTCACAGAAGCACAGAACCAGGTCTTCTTCAGCGGGAGGAGTAGACAGAGGATCACAGAAGGCTGCTAGAAATACTGCTTGCCTCCTGATCCGGCTAACCCCATGTGTGTGTGCGAGCCGATGCTGATGCAGAGAAAGTATAGTTTGGGGACTGGAGCGGAGAGGAAGGTGAGACAGTGACAGTCGAGATCCAGACTGGTCTGACTTTGTGGCCGACCAGTTAAAACACACAATAGTCCTGAAGGTTTTTTCTATGCTACTAGGTGTCTGAAACAGGGAAGTTTTTCCCCAAAACTGTTGTGCGGTCCTAATAATAAATAAGATCTTTGTGGCATAGAGGAGGCTTACTGGGGAAGCTTTGAAACACTTACCTGCTTGGAATGCGTGTATTGCACGAAGAGTTCAAACAGGTTTGAGTTACAGGAGATAAACACTAGTCGTGAGGCCATACCTATCCTTTCTGTCCCCACCGCTAAGACAATCCATCTTAGCCATGTACTCTGTGTGTACTTGGGCCTCATCCTTTCTGTGGTGTTTTGTCATTATCAGTACGTTGACTGGAAGCATGAGAATATCCCACCCCTTACCTGGCATAGGTGTGCTCATAAATTCCTCTAATGTCAGTGCAATTCTACTGAAGGAAGTGTGTTTGTCAGCTTAATACATAGCAGCTAGGGAGGAGGCTTAGGTAGGTTGGCAGCAAAACTTTTGCAAGCAGCTGTGTGCCGGACCAGAGCTCAGCCAGCACAGCTAACATTGCAGAGCTGCTGCCCTGGTAGCCTGGGAGAGCCCCCGATGGGCAAGATGGAAGAGACACCTCCGTTGGTTCCATCCTGCTGATTCTGTGAGGTTGCCAGAGGAGTGTTATAGGGCAGAGCAGTGGAAAAAGCACCAGTGAGGGACAGCCTTGTACTAGTTAAATTACCTTTTGTGAAAAGACTGGTCAGTGAGCCAGGCTGGTTGAAACACCCTTGCAAAAGTACACGTCACTGTCATCTGCAGGTATGTCCTGGCGATAACAGAGAGGAGTACAGTGGGAGTGCCTGGACTTCTCCACAGGTATGGGACAAGAGGGTGGGCAGCTTGATCTATGTAAGAAGAATGGCATCTCTACTGTTAAAAGTCTCCAAATGGAGCTGATGCCAGAAGGGCTGCAATAGAAACTGTGGCTTGCTTTTAGGAGCAAAGGCTTGAGCCTTTGTTTCCAGTCGGATGGTTTGTTACAGTAATTATTTGTATGTAGTATTGCTTCTGGCACAGTGCGCTGTCAAGATATGCCTGGGTGCCCTTGTGCTGGTTCTGCTGTGCTCGGAGGAAAGGAGAGAGGCTGTCTGCCATCCTGGGCTGGGACATGAGCTGAGGGAGGGGCGTGTGGGATGGCACTGGGGAGCCTCTTAGGGCTGGGNAACAGAGGTCTCTTTATGGTGTGGGGTTTCCTGGATGAAAAGTGCCTGCTGCTTGCGTAGCACTCTCCATACTTTTTGGAGTGACTGCTCTACAGGAAGGAGGGATGTGGCAGCAGCCGTGAGTAGTTTAATGCGCTTGCTCTATTTGGCTTGAAATCATGAGAAGTGGAAAGGGTATTTGTCTGAGGGTTGTGTTTCTTTTGTTTGTTGTCTTGCTTAGTTTTTTTTAAATAGCCCATGACTTCACCATTTCTGGTGCCGTTGATGTTTTTTTAATAGGAAGAGGTAATAGGATTATAAGTGTTGTATAAAAGAGGTGTTAAAAACTATTAGCTTAATGCCCTAGTGGAAAACTAATCTGCTGAAAAGAAGGAAATGCCTGTGAAAGGAGCAGGTTTAGACTCTTGTAAAACTTGAGGACTTGAATGGTCTTGCATAGAAAAGCTGATGCTGTACAGTGATCTTTCTACCTTGTCAGTTGTAAAGAATTTAATTATTTCTGGGAGGGTTTAATGAAGATTGCTATACTTCTTCAGATACTCGCAGAGCTAACTTATTGCTGCTTTTAATTTTGGCCTAGATAAAATACTAAATAGTAGTCTGCATAGTACAGAGCTCATAAATGCAGTCCCCAGGAACTCTTTTCATGCTTCATTTCCTGCTTGAACTTAAAAGGGTGTTTAAAGTTGTTGAAAGTTGTTTTTGCTGCTGAACCTGTTCTGCTGTCTGTGGAATTTGTGCGTGAGCTTGAGGAGGTTGCAGAGGCTCCTGGAAAATCCTGCATGATAAGAAACTTGTCCTTATTGGGCACTGTGAAACAGGTAGAGTCAGAAAGTTAGTTTGGGTAAAATAAAAAATAATTTTCCATGCATCAAATTAAAGTATCTCTCTGGAGCTGTCCTGCAGATGTTCCATATAGGGTGAATTGTTTTAAATACAAACACATGAAAAATAAAATTTAGGCAGTGTGTTCTCACTGATTAGTTATACTGTTAAATGTAACTTGTTTTGATAAGTAATCATGTGAATCTAGGCTTTAGCGTAGTTATCATAATGACAATTTTTATCTAAAAACGTATCGGGGAAAAATGAGTGTTTGGAAAATAATGAGTGTTTATCAACTCCAATTACATATTAAATTCTGTTTATACGATTACTTTCTTTCACTAATATCTAGATCAGGGCTACCAGTAATCAGTCTTCCTGATGATATTGTCTTTGTCTACCTAGGAGTTTTGCTTAGATGAAAAAGAACTGCTTTTAGTCTAGAATTTCTGGGTATCTCTGAGCTTGGTAATGCTGTTGGCTTCAGTCAGGTCTGCTAGGCAAATGGGTAGATTGACCCTGCAGCCCTTACATGGGGAACCAGCTTGTACCTACGTTGCTCACTTGCTCTGTGCTTGCACAGCATGTCAGACTCCAATGCATGTGTATTTCTGCTGGGGAAAACCCTGAATGAAAATGGATGGGGTTCTGATCTTCCTAGTTTGCTTCGGAAGAAGTCTTGTCCGTGCTAGAACCTTGCTTACTATTTTGGGCTTCCTGGATGGAGAGGGGCAAGTTAGGGTTTTGTGTTCATGCCGGCGGGCTCAAGGATCAGAACTGAACTCCCCTGTTCATGAGGAGTCGTGCAGCACTGCATTTCTCATCGGTTTCTGCAGGTATCCTGTTCTGAACAGTGCTAGGAACCTTGGAGCAAGCAAGGAGGGCTTGGCATGTGTTTCAAGAAACATAGCAGGCTACAGAACTTGAGCTGGCAGACAAGCTGCAAAGCACAGGGGCAGTTATTGGTACAGATATGATGTTGGGGAACGCAGATCATGCAGTATTTGTGCCTCAATATGATCATGGTTATGTTTAGAAGTGTGTTTGCAGTGTCTTGTCTAGATATGAGTATATCTACATATAGATGGAGACCTTTCTTATTTTTCATTGATTTTGGAGTTGTGGCTGGTGTCATATTTGGATAACTGGCTTTTTTCTGTTTAATTTTTTTTCATGGATTTTGAAATGGGTATCGTGGTGTTTTTAACCTTGTGGCCTGAAGTGCTGTGCCCTTCCAGTCAGCTATAACTTTCTAAACTAGGTTTGGTTATGCTTTACTGAGAATTTACTTCACAAGAAGAGCTGCACTTTACATTCCTATGAAGTTTCTTGGTACCTTTAATGAAGGTCAGATCTAGCTAGAGTCAGGTTTGAGAGCTATAAGAAGAGTTTAGTTGTACCACAGACATTTTCCAATCCATATTTGAGGGTTAGTCACCCTGATTTACAAAGTCTAGAAGAAGGAAGAATCACATTTCCAGTGTCTTGCAGAGTGTTTATAGCAAGATTTGTTTAGTATTGAATTTTTGATTGAATTTTTGTTTGCGCATGTTTTAATGTCTGACTCTGTGGGGTTTTTTTTACCCACCAACTAATATATCAGCCATGATTTAGCAATATCAAAGATGACAAGAAGGGCTTCTATAAGTACATAGGTAACAAAAGGAAGACGAGGGAAAATGTGGGCCCATTGCCTAATGAGATGGGGGACTTGGTTACACAGGATGTGGGAGAGGCTGAGCTGCTGAATGCTGCCTTTGCCTCAGTCTTCGCTAGCAGGACTGGGATTCAGGAATCCCAGGTCCCAGAGACCAGGGTAAAAGGCTGGAGTAAGGAAGCTGTACCCTTGGTGCAAGCGGATTACTTAAGAGGCCAGGGAACGCTTAAACAAACTGGACGTACATAGGTCCATGGGCCACGATGAGATGCACCCATGAGTGCTGAGGGAGCTGGCTGATGTCATTGCAAGGCCACTCTTGATAATCTTGGTCGATCATGGTGACTGGGAGAAGCTCCTAAAGACTGGAGGAAAGCAAATGTCACTGCTGTCTTTAGGAAGGGCAAGAAGTACAACCTAGGGAACTATAGGCTGGTCAGCCTCACCTCGATACCTTGGCAGGTGGTGGAGCAGCTAATCCTGGAAGCCATTTCCAGGCACATACAGGACAACAAAACCATCAGGAGTAGTCAGCATGGATTCGCTAAGGGGAAGTCATGCTTGACCAACTTCATAAACTTCTACAATGAAATGACTGGCATGGTAGACAAGGGGAGAGGAGTGGATATTGTCTACCTGGACTTCAGGAAGGCCTTTGACATTCTCTCCTGTGAGATCCTAATAGACAAGCTGTTGATGTATGGGCTGGATAAGTAGACAGTGAGGTGGATTGAAAATTGGCTGAACAGCCAGGACCAGAAAGGTGGTTATCAGCAGCATGAATTCTAGGTGGAGGCTGGTAACTAGTGCTGTACCCCAGGGGTCAATACTGGGTCCAGTCCTGTTTAACATCGTCATTCATGATCTGGATGATGGGGCAGAGTGTGCCCTCAGCATATTTGCAGACTGCACAACATTGTGAAGAGTGGCAGATACGCCAGAGGGTTGTGCTGCCATCCATAGGGAGGAACAATCCCGGGTACCATTACATGCTGGGGACCACCCAGCTGGAAAGCAGCTTGGCAGAAAAGGACCTAGGGGTGGTGGCACCAAGCTGGACATGAGCCAGCAGCGTGCCCTTGCAGCAAAGGCGGCACATGATATCCTGGGCTATGTAGGCAAAGTATTGCCAGCAGGTCGAGGGAGGTGATCCTTCCCTTCTCAGCACTGGCAAGGCCACACCTGGAGTCCTATGTCCATTTCTGGGCTCCCCTGTACAAGAGAGATGGACGTACTGAAGAGAGCCCATGAAGGGCCGTGAAGATGATGAAGGGACAGGAGCATCTCTCCTATGAGGAAAGGCTGAGAGAGCTGGGACTGTTCAGCCTGGAGCAGAGAAGGCTCAGGGAGGAACTTCCCAATGTGTTTAAATACCTGAAGGGAGGGTGAAAAGAGGATGGAGCCAGGCTCTTCTTAGTGGTGCCCAGTGCCAGGACCAGAAGCAATGGACACAACTGAAACACAGGAGGTTCTGTCTGAACATCAGGAAACACTTTTCTTACTGTGAGGATCACTGAGCCCTGGCACAGGTTGCCCAGGAGGGAGGCTGTGGAGTCTCCATCTTTGGAGATACCAAAAGCCATCTGGACACGGTGATGGGCAACTGGATGTAGGTGGCCCTGCTTGAGCAGGTGGGTTGGACCAGATGACCTCTAGGTCCCTTCTAACCTTGGCCATTCTGTGGTTGTGATTTTGCTGCCTTCAACCTGTACTTAATTGGTAAGGGTTTAATTTTATCTAATTGGAATTTACAAAGTGCAAAGCATCTGCTCCATTGTTTCTTGTGAATTGCAGAATGGCTGTTTGGCTTTATTAAGGTTGGGGTAGGTTCTGCATGACTACTCTAATCAGTATTTTATTAAGGCTATTCCATTAATAATAATTTTATGGATGTATTACAACGCTGGCTTTTATACTACTACTCTAAGTGCAGACCCTCCAGAAGGGCAATGATCAAGTTTTCCTTTTGTTTCTCTGGCAGACAAGTTTTATTGAGGCTTAACCTCTTGCTTGTCTTTTTATTTCCAGTTACTGTCCTCTTAAGTTCACGAGTTTTCCATCTTTGGCAGGAGTCACAGAAGTGCCAGCTCTTCACCTTGTTTCTCAGTCACTTTCATTCATAAAGGTACAGAGCTTCATCATTTGTTGGTAGAATCAGACATGCCTTTCTGTGCGTGTACCATTCTTGTGTCTCAGGGGAAAAAAACTAATAATTTTTAACCTGTGAAGTAATAATGTAAGGTAAATTGATGGGTAAATTGATTCATGTATGTTTTTCCATTTAAAATACCCAAAATACCTTGATGCTTTCCAAATTTTGAAATGCACACTATGTTCTCCATAGAAAACATCAAAATACCAAACTGCAAGTTTATGAAACATGAATTATGCCCTTCTGTGTGTGTGTTGTGATGAGTTGCAAGTGACTAATTGCTGTGATCATGCATGCACGTTTATGCTGCTCTGTTGAAGCGCTCAGGTGTGTTTTAAGCAAAAGCAACATTCTGTCGCTGCCATAGAACTCAGTGGAGATGTGGTTTTAGTTATCATGGGAAAAAATTCATGCTGACAGTAGTACAGTCTGAATATTTGTCAGAGGCAAGTACTGTGAACTTTTCGTAACGTCTGCTTATAAACGTATCTTGCAGAGCTGACAAAGGAAATTGGTATGTGTGAGAGATCACTGAACTGAATAGTAGGGGAGGGAGGTAGAAACAAGGTTAGTGCAGCAAGTTCAGAGTTTACGTTCATAGCTTAACATCCTTGTACCTTAGCAATTTTACACCTGCATGCTCTTCCTGATATTTAATAAAAAAAGTATTTTGGAAGCTTGTTCTTCTGACTAATACTGCTGATTGCTTCCTGATATTTCATTATGTCTTTTTTTCATGGATAGGTAATTTTTCATTTTTTATTTTATTTGGGGAAAAAATAATTTCTTATGGGGAACAGCCCATTTGCAGTAAGTAGTCTGTGCATCAGAGGCAAGCAACTGTCTTAACTTTAAGAATGCAGTCCACTTCTGATAAAGTGGGAGGCTATGAATTTAATAAATTGATTTTTAGCAAACACCTGTTGATATAAAGTTAAGATACTGAATGACTGTTGTCCTTTTCAGCCCAGGTTAATCTGGAACACATTTAGATTGAGTGGAGAAGGAAATTCCCTCCTCATGCACACACTTTGTGCAGCGATACCCTTCGTTTATTGTGGAGAGATTACCCGCCTTGGGGAAGTGCTTCACCTGCTGAATGCTGCACAGTAACAGAGTTTATGAAAGGCAGCAATTTAGATTATTGCACAGATACCTGCAAGTAGAGTTTAGATGAGTAAATTATAAGGTCTTCGATTTAACAATTACACGCTAATATTACCCATGGGGTCCACAGTGTTTACTGTTCTCAGATCATTCACATAGCTTATCACTGATTTCCTGTATGCAGCTATTGCAAGGTATAAACTGGTGGGGGGTGGTGGACATTTTCTCTTTTATTTGAATCCCTGTTGTTTTGGTGATGATATACGGTGGGATAATAGCGTAAAGCGTTTTGGACCATTATGTCCTCAGTTGCTGCAGTTCTGAATTGGAGTCCTAAGCAACCGATCTGAAATTTGAACAAAGCTGCAGTTCAGAATTGCTTCTGTCCTGCAAAAGTTTTTCCCTGGTATCACAGCTAATGACAGCGAACTAGGAAGTAATGCTGGGCTGAAAGGTGCGCACTGATGTTTCAGCTGGCAATAGTCAAAACCAGACGTTATCCCGTTCACTGCTCATTAGATGAGCTAAAAACTGGAACTATTTAACTCAAAGTGTATCAATGTGGTATTTCTGCTGTCGCCTCTTAGGGTACCATGGCTACTAATTTATATTGTTATGGCATGTCTGCCAGCAAGACTCAGCAAAATGTAAGAAGTAAAATTCATTACTGAAACAAAATATATTCATCAAAAATCTCAGTGGTTTTGTCTTCCCTTCCATTTATGGAGTTTTCCCATTTAATTTCCTTCTACTTAGCTTTTATTTTCCTGTTTAGTTAGGGGGCTTTTCCTCCAGACCTGTTGCAGAGACTGATTGAATTGAGACTCTAGGAACGTGGGGAGATTTTTAACTGGGTTTAATCCATTTTCTGCTTGAGCCCACTTCAGACTTTTTTATTTATTTTTCTTAACTGTAAAACAGTGATTACTCTCGTCTGTTTTCCTGGGCAAACTGGAGGGTCCTGTTTGCTGGAAAGTGAATGCCCCTGCGCTTTTTCTCTCTCTCCTCAATTGAGATTTTCCTTTTCCTTCTTTTCCTGTTGCTTTTTCACATCTTAGTCCCCTTGCCCCCATCTGCCTGCATTCCTAGTAGTGTGTTTTGTATATTGTGTCAGTACTTCAGGTATAGCCTACAGCTGCTGTGAAGAAAAGCAGAATAAAGACTGTCAGAATAAATAGTATTGGTTACTGACAGCAACTGCAGGAATACTTTAAAAAAAAAAAGTGGTTAAAACAAACTAGTATTTGGGGCTTACGGAGACTCTGATCTTGCAGGACCCTAGACATAAGGATTGTTTGTCATCGGCCTTAGTAGGGAAAACAGTGGTGTGAGGGGTCCATTTCAACCTCTGGTTTTAAAATAAGCAGGACCACCACGCTTTTTAAAAGGTGATGGAGCTTTTGTAGAACAGATGTGTCACATCTCCCCCTTGAAGGGCAGAAGCTGGAGAATCCCCCTCCATTGCTGCCATCTCCCTTATCTCTCTGGATGAATGAATGTGTTAGGACAGTTGTTCACAAAACCCAGAACCAGTAGGAAGGTTACCAGGTCAAAAGAAGGTTTGCATGCCCTTTTGAGGGGGAAAATAGTAAGGGGGACAAATCCTTGCTGTTCTTGCATTGATCTCCAGGCTTTGGGATAGCTACGTGACTGTATTAATCACCGTTAATCTCTCCATCAGGTTGTGTTCCAGTCCAGATTTGTGTGTAATACTCAGGATAAAGTTGCTGAGCGCTGCGGAAAGATCGGGGACTTGAGAATTGGTTTTACAGTGGCAGTGGTACCCTCTCCAGCACTCAGTCAGCAGGTGTCATACTCTGTGCTCTAAGTGACAGAGGTTGTGTGACAGGTACCAGAAAGAGAATTAGGCTGCCAGGTGAGCTGGTGCAGACGGGCTCACGTGCATGCTGCTCAGGGTTAGCATTATCTGGCATCTGTAGCAGATTGTCGGAAAGCATGCCCCAAAATACTTGGGGTGGGCTTCCTCTGGGGTGTGTGTGGTGGTTCTGAAACATTACTATTTCGTATGTGTATTTTTAATACGAGACTGTATTGTGCCTGCCAGAGTGGTGGTGGTACATAGCTTGATGTTGAGGCTGAATGTTGCTTGTCCCAGGGTTGTGGTGGAAGGAGTATTGAGTGTTTGCAGAAACATGGCTTGTTGGGGTAGCTGTCAGCAGTGAGAGCTTCTATGGGTATGTGAGACCTCTGCCAGCTAATTCTGTAGTAAGAATTCATTGAACAGGTCTGATGATGCAGAAGGAGAAAAAGTTTCTAGTTCTGTCTTCTGTTATCAGGGTTGGCTGTATAGGAGGGCGAGGTGATAGAGGTATGGTTTTACCCCAGTATGTAAGTAAATACACCAAGGAGGTGTGCTAAGTGAATGTGAAGATTTTTATAACTGAGGCTGAGACTTATTCGCATTTGGGTCTGAAGTCAGTGTTTGTTCCGTTGGATAGTGCAGAGCCTGGATATTGTTTTATTCCTCTTAGCATTATAAAATTAATTACCTTCAGAAACAAGTAGTCAAGCTTACTGCATCTGTGAAATGTGTTACTGACTGCCCCTCAGAATTGCTTTCTAGTTGTTTACTACAAGCTGACAGTAGAAAGCGGTGTGTGCTGTCAGCATGCAACAGAGATTTGCTGATCCTCTTGACTTTTATTTTTTTACTTTTTTTAGATGTATATAGCTGTCCTGAATGGTGTAGATTCCTTGTTTTGTAGGTCAGTTGGATGTTAGGTGTTGCTCTGTTTGCTTGTGTTTTTCTTTCCTGTTCTGACAACAGAGCTGATGGGTATCAACAGAAGAAAAACTAGTTCTGTTCACGCTCAGGTTTCCTGTGGAGGGTAGTAGAGACCCATGCTGTCAATACCTTATAGACTATTCTGATGACTTCACATGTGGAAAATCAGGGGAAAAGATGTAAATGAGAGCACTAAGCTAACTTTTCTGTATCTTTTAAAACAATGAGGCAGACACCCATGTGGTCTTCAGTGTAATTTATCTAAGAACAGAAAGAATTCATTGGAAAATGTGGTCTTGAAGGTTGGGAGACAAGGAGGGGAGGACTAAGAGGAACTCAGGCTTCCCTTCTTGTTTGTTTCGGTGACTCTGGCCTTGTGTTCTTGAATACCAGATGGGGAAAAAAAACCCAGCAAAACCCCTCAAAAAAACCTGAGGATATTAGTATGACTGCATGGCTC
>VYZV01021596.1:444234-469148 GCA_013401275.1 Pandion haliaetus | reverse complement strand
TTTTCTCCAGGTGAAGTTGTATTTTCTGGCATTTGAAGAGCAAGCAGCACTGTAGTTCCATGAATTGCAAAACCACAGGAAGTGTGGCCGCCCTCCCTACCTCCAGCTCTTCTTCCTTACTGTGACGTCCTTCTTGGGACCTTTGGTTTCATCCCCACTGGGTGCACAGTGGCCTGCTTCGTCATCAGAGCAGAGGAAGCAGTTTGTGGATCAGAGAGAGCCATGGCCTTGAGCTTGTATGTCTTTCACCTTTTCTATAAGTTCAAAGTGTTGGTGCTTGTCACTTTGTGTTTGATGGTGCTATGGGCTGCATTCAGTTACTTTGTGGACTCCAGACATGAAATTTCTAAAGCGAAAAGCATGGTGGAGGATTTCAGAAAGGTAACTAGCCTGGAGGACAGTCAAAAGGAAGAGAAGATGGAATCAATTGTGAAAGTTCCCACGGTGAAGTCATTTCAGGGTCACTGCCCAGCTCTGTCTCCGTACCTGCGTAAGTGGTGGTGCTTTCCTCTCTTTTCTAACAAGTTACATCTGCTTTGGTACTGCTGACTTGGCTTTCTTCCTAGCCGTTTTACTGTTAGACACTTTTCCTGTGATACAAATACAACACAACCAGTTGCAGTAAGCACTTCTGGGTGAGGAAGCAACTTGTGGCACAGAGTGCTTGTGCTGGGTCTGGCTCGGATAGCAGCCCGTATGGTGCTGTACTTTGCCTTTGTGGCTAAACCAGTTTTGGTAACGCACCAGTGACTTGGCTACTGCTGAACAGTGTTTGCATGCTGTTGAGGCTTTGTCTTGCTCATTCCTGGCCCCCTAAACTCTGGTAGGCTGGGGGTAGGCAAGAGGTTGGGAGTGGACACAGCTGGGACAGCTCACCCCAACTGACCAAAGAGATATTCCATACCATATGACCATACCATTTCTCATGCTCAGCAATAAAAGCTCAGGGAAAGGAGGAAGGGGGGGGATGTTCATGGTTACAGTGTTTGTCTTCTCACCAACTGCTATACCTGCTGAAGCCCTGCTTCCCAGGACGTGGCTGGACATCTGCCTGCCAATGGGAAGTAATGAATGAACTTCTCTTTTTTGCCTTGCTCGTGTGTGCAGCTTTGCATTTTTTATTAAACTGTCTTTATCTCAACCACAAGTTTTCAGCTTTCCTTAATTTTTTGCCTTTTCAGTTTTAGATGTACTTTTATTTTTCTATCTTGACAGTTGAAGGACTGCACAGCTGTGTCGGGGTTAGCACTAGTTATGATGAAGGTTCAAATAGATGACAGTTTCCTTGGTTTGGCCATTTTAATTGTCCACTTTTTTTTGGTCTTGGTATTGGTAGCAGCACCAGGCTCCTGCTTTGCAGTATCATGTCATTGTCTTCTTCCCCTTCCTTTCTGTGAACCTTATTAGGGATTTGTTGAAGCTGGGTTCTTCCTTCTTCCTTGATGTAGTCCAAAAAGCTGCTTTCTAGCTGCACACCCCCACCCCTGCCCCCAAGATGTGTTTGCTTAAGTAAACACACTGAGCCATAGCTATTACAGTTGCCTCCATTGTTCTCTTTCATGGGTTTGCCAAGTCTGGAGGGTCTGGAACAATAGCTCAGTGCAAAAGAAGTGATGAAAATTTCATTTGGCTACAGAAAGCCTTGGTATATTTTATCTTACAAATTGATAGCCTTAAGCCTGTGATGCTTTTGTTCAAGCTTTAAGTAGAGATGACTTCTCATGGCCACAGTCCTGTCTCTTTCCTCTTCCCCCTCCTCTGCTTTGCCCTGGCAGCTGTTTCTGGCCAATCCTCCTGCAGTATGGTGGAACTTCTCTTGAATTTTTTTTTTTTTTAACGTATTCTTTTATCATCACTACTCTATAATCAGTTTAAGCAACTAAACGCTTGAGACCCTCTCCTTCCACTGCCCACATAATATCCTTGTAGCACTACTTTTCTCTTGGAAAGGCAGGGAAACCAACTGAGGCTTGAACCTGGGTTTCTTACACTGGTTACAGAGTGCCTCATCAGGTGACTGGACTAGCCATAACCAGAAATGACTCAGGAAAGCTTCTTGTGCTTCTCCTACAGGAGGTGCAAGCAAACTTACCTTCAAAGCAACTCTCACACTAGAAGAAGTGCAAAAGGAGAACCCTCAGGTAGTCAGGGGCCGGTATCACCCTACGGAGTGCTCAGCGTTGCAGCACGTGGCCATCCTCATCCCACACCGCAATCGAGAGAAGCATCTACTGTACCTCCTGGAGCACCTCCACCCCTTCCTACAAAGGCAGCAACTGGACTATGGCATCTACGTTATTCACCAGGTGAGGCGACTGTGCAGAGACATGTTCGGTTGGGGATGATGTCAGTGCTCTGCAGTCTGAGGAGAGGCATGCTGCTGCCTCTGCTGTCTAACATCAGTCCTCCAAGCCTGCTTTGAACACTTCTACTTCTTGAGGGATGCAACAGTGCATGCAGCCATTGCTGGTAGCACTACAGGATCTCAGCTGCTGTTAGCAAAGCTGGGAAGCATTAACAGTGTCTTTAACTAGTATCCATTTCTCAGTCTCAGTAACTTACTATTTCTGAGTTAGCATCTTTTGCATTACTAATGCAACTCACTTCTCTTGCAGTATACATGTACGTAACTAGGCTGACATGCTTTCTGTCTTCAAATTTGGAGTTGTTTGGATCAAAGGCCTCAGTTTGTATCTAGCTCTTCTCTCCCGTCTGCTTGCTGGCTGTTGTGCTTCATAAGCTGTGTGTATCATGTGGTTGTACTTACTTCAGCTGTCTCAAACTAAACATGACAGCTACTGCTTGTAGGTACTTTACTTGCTCAGCAATGGCCGTGGGAAGAAGTAGTCATGGCAGAGCACTTGGTTCCTGAAAGATTTATTAATTTCTTTATTTGCATTCTTTCTAGCTCTGCTGAATCAGTGGCTAAAATTCGAGCATACAGACTTGTGCTACATTGTCTTTCATCTAAGGTGCTTATGTTCTAGTCACATGAGCTAAAAGCAGTGTAGATTTCTCTTTTGTACTATATTGTCTTTTTTTCTTGATCTTTTATTGTGTTTGCTTTCTTTTATTATCATTTACTTATGTGTTCTGCTTTAACTCTAAACAGACTTTTCAGGCAGTAGGAGAAAAAGGTGGTAAATTAATATAGTTTCTCTTCCCTTCTGTTTAAAGAGGCTAGAGTCAATTCACCAGTGTGAGGCAGTGCATTCTAGGTGACAGCTTACACTTTTCCTCAGGGGCACAGCAGAACAGCAACAAAAGTCATGGCAAGATACATACTTTCAGTTGGAATAGACTGTTCTTTCATTGTTTAGAGTCATCATGTGGCCTGTAGAGTGGAAAAACTGAGGCTTTTTTTCTGCATTGGTATGTACTGTAACCGTACATATACCTGCTCACTCCAGCTAGGAATTGGTGGTTAGCAATAAATCATTGGGAGAATGGGCATACACTGTTTACTTATTGAAATATGTGAGGTGGAGAACGGCTGTTGCCATGTTAGCAAAAAGTAATACAGAAAGATGAAAGTTTTGTCTGATGTGAGCAGCAATGTTGAGACTGGACTTATTCTGTCAACAGTTTTTACTTGGAAGATTGGAAGCTTTTGCTTGGCCTTTCCATGCAGATAGGCATACCCAAAGACTGGAAAGTGGGTCTAACAAAACTCTTCTATGGCAAATCCATCTTCACTCTCCATTTGTGATGTCGTTACTTGTTTTAAGTATCTTTTGAGGAAAGAAATAGTTAAAACCAGGATTTAACTATTAAAATACAGAGTTTACTTTGGAGGAAGATTAAGAAATGGGCCTTCCGTGTTTTTCTCTGTGAGCCATTGAAGGGCATACTCCAGGTCTCTTCTTTATGGGCTACTTGTAACATCTTGAAAACCATGTTTCTCTGCACAAATGTGTGCATACATGAGTGCAGTGTTGAAAAAAAGTGAGTTTGTAATCCCAAAAGGGTGAATAATTTCTTTTCCAACGTAAGTTTGTCTTGTGGTCAGTGTTCTTCTTCCATAGAAACAAAGGAGGACAATTGTATCCTCAATAAAATATGAGAGTAAACTTTGCTTTTTGTTCAGTATATGGTCTAACATTGAAAACTGCCCTTCCTGGAAAGCAATTTTAGCTGTTGTTTGGCTACCTTCATGCAGGAGGTGAGCTGTGGTGGCTGACTGTACTGATGGGGGGCACAGAACTGCAGTAGATGGTAGATGCTGCTGCTGAACTAGGCTGGGTTAGATACACAATACAACTGAAGTTCTCTGCATGTTCTTTACCAGTTATCTGAATTGTTCTGGTCACTCAATAACCTATTTTTTCATCATCAGGAGATTATCTGACAGATATTTTCATATACAGGACACTAAAAAAAAAAAAAACCAAACAAAAATGACAAACCACCACCACAAAAAAAACTCCACCACTCAGAAATTTGACATCATAGATTTTGGGTGAATTGTATCTAAGTTTTTCTTGGAGAAGTCCTTTTCTGACTGAGAATAGAAGCAAGTGATTATCCCTCTCTTAATTTTTTCAGAGTGGGCACTGGGCTGTATTTCTCTAACTGCAGGTATGGACTCATAAATCCCATGAATCTTCTTTGTGCAGGAGCAGATGGCTGTTAGCGATGGTGAACAAATTGCTGCTTCAGAGCAAAGCGTTACTTTTTAGAACAATAAAACATGCTTTGTATACAAGTGCTTTTCCCTACAGCTAACCTTCTCTCAGTCTGGGAAGGCCAGCTTCTTTCTCGTCTTCCACAGAGCCTCTTTCAGTCCAGGTGTTACCGTAAGTTGGCACTTCAGAAACTCTCTAAGACTCAATTTTGGAGTTTTAGAAAGCAGGCATTCTTTATTGCAGTGCTGGGTGCATGGGGGATCACTCCACCTATCATGCATACCAATTCTGTGAACAATTGAGATTATACACAAAATGGATATACATATTCATGATTTTTCCTGGAAATAATTAGCATATTCATCTGAATTCTGGGAACTCATTAATATATGTAAATACCCCTGGTGCAGGCACACTCGAGATCTTCGGTGGTCTTCAGGGGTCCTCTGGTGGTCTTCGATAGTCTTCCTTACTTGTCTGCTAGTTAACCCTTTTCTAGTGATTCTGCGCAGTGGGACACTTTACATATTTGATATAACTTATCCTAAAGAGTGTTTGTTAGTAACTCTACTATCTATCTTTTCTTGATTTACATTCCTTTGACAAAAGGGCCTAAGGTTCTTATCTTCTCGGGGAATTGCAAGGTTGGCCAAAAGCAGTTTTCTCTGGTATCTTACACATTTTGGAACACACAGGATTTCTTATCCACCACTAATCAGTATAACAAAGCCACTGTGTTCTTTTTAAGACATAAAACATCTTGTATCACAGGCACCTTCTAGCAAATGACCCCTTTCTCTTGAAAATTGCTTTTTTATTCTTTCAAGTACATCAGGTTCCTAGCTCTGGAAAATGTCTGTCCTGTCAGTTTCTGGGAGCGCAGAGCTTGGTCCTCTGACTCCCATGTAGGAACTTCAGGCAACTCGCCACCTTGTTTGTCCTCAAGGAGCAGAAAGCCTTCTACAGGCTGGCATGTGTGTACAGCCCAGTAAAAAATAACTAGCAAGATAAGCACACCTTAGTGAAGTGTGACACGTGCTTCAGAGTGAATGGTGACATGGTAAGCTTACAAAACTGCCAGGTGTGGGTGTATATATATGTATATCTTAAGGGTGAAAAAGGGTATTTTTGAAAAGCAAACACACGCTAACTTACAGCAAAAGCAAACAACGAAGACTAGTAAAATTGAAGTGAAGCTTGAATTCTAGGGGGAGTCCCTGTGCAGCATAATAATTAGATTATAGATAGGAGTTAATAATGAAGAGACCTACTTTTTATTTCCCACCCTGCCACCTATTGTGTGACCTAAGGAAATACAGTGAACTCTTTAAGCACTGCTATCCTCTAAACTGAGTGGACAAGCATAAATCATCTGTGGCAGGTGCTCTGATATCTATAAACTAATTAGTATGGGAATAATGGGGTTTTGGTGGGGGTTTTTTGGTTTTGGCTTTTGTCTTAAACTTCCATAAGCCTTACTGACACAGTTGTATGAAGCACCAGTTTCTAAACTGTTTACTGATGCTCCATTTGTTATGGAGCCTGATGGGAACTCCAGGAGAGGAGCAGCAATAGTAGTGAAATTGCAGCACGCATACTTCTGGTGCCCAGATAACCATAGGCTCTCCTGGCCCTGGCTGTGTTTTGTTCATGACAAGTAGAAGCTGAAGAAACACTTTGCGTCATTGGCCACTGATGCTGTACCCGATATTATGGAGCAGCTCTTTGTGTAGTTAGTACTGTAAAGGCTGTGACGCATGAATGCAGTTGCGAACTACATGATCAGGACAAATGCCCCGGAGCAGTTCTGATTCAAAAGGTTTGACACCTTCTTCAGAGGCTTTTTCCGTTCTCTTCCACAGGCTGGCAGCACCAAATTTAATCGAGCTAAACTGCTGAATGTAGGATACCTAGAGGCCCTAAAAGAAGCAAACTGGGACTGTTTCATTTTCCATGATGTGGATCTGGTGCCAGAAAATGACTTTAACATTTACATGTGTGACAGACAACCAAAGCACCTTGTAGTTGGCAGGAACAATACTGGATACAGGTAGGAAACCAGGAATATGGAAAGAATATCAACTGGGCAATGCCATGTTACTGATGATGTTCCTCTTCTGATGGAGCCAGATGCTGGTATCTACCCTTCCTTCTGGCATCAGGTTTCTGGTGGCAATGCTTCGCCTCTCTGGAGTGCTTTCTGACAAAAGAGAACTGTACGGACATCTCTGAAGTCGGCTCCGTGGTCACCTGTACAAATAATCATTTGTCATCGTTCTGGCTTCTGGGGTGAGGTAGAGGGTGTTCTGAGAGGAAAGCAATGTGCCAGAGGTTGTGCAGAGACCTTCTGTGAAAGCTAGAAATGCATTTGCAGTCTCCTGGTCCTCTGATTTGAGGGTGTGATCTTACTGTAATAAAACTTGCCACTTACCTTTTGCTGTTGAAGAGGTAACGACTGATACTGAGAGCTCAAGTGTGAGAATTTACCAAGGGATAGGGTTGTCCTTTAATTATTTGGCTGGACGGTGTCTAATACAGGATTGTTCTGATTTTTAAAAGGGTCCTCTGAGTGTCAGTGTGATACCTGTAATTTAAAGTGAAAAGTCAGGTTCAGTCCACCTCAGAGAAAAAAGGCTTCTGAGCTTGGTGAATTTAATGACTTAGAGTGTTTTTATTGAACTTGTTTCTTTGAAGATTCACTTCTTATGTCATGTCACTCTAAATATTAATTAGAAGTGGGCTTTTCAAAAGCTGATCTCAAAGGACATTGAAGTAAAGCTCTGCTTCACTTCTGGGTTTCCTTTGTTAAATAGAGAGAGGTGGGATGTGCAAATTCTTACACAGAATAATGTTCACTTTCCAGTCATTTAGTGAAAACTGGAACAAGCACAAATGAACTAGGCTCACGACAGGCTTTTGGAGCACTGTCCTGCAGAGAGAACACAGGGGACTACAGGTTCGTCAGTGTACCAAAGCAACAGAAATGCTGCTTTTGTTAATTTACAGGCAGGTAGAATCCAGGCTAATAACATGGCACAAAGCTTGAAGTGCTTTACTTAACCTCCTGTGCCTGAGTAACTGCAAGTGTTTTGCTTAGTTAAGCATCTGGATGGATTTTTGCTCTTACTAAGGGATCTTCTTACCACTTATTTCCTCAGGTTTCTCCTGTTTGTGGGGAGGAGCTGTTAGTTATAGGTCAGCTTTAAGCTTTGGCTTTAAAGAGTATAGACAAAATGTTCTTGTTGTAAATGCCCTGCACCAATATTCACTGGGATACTGGTGGTTTGAATTCGATTCATACTTTTTCTGTGTCCACTGCCTCTGTTTACACATCCCTGAAGCGAGGATAATAATGCTCTACTTGCAAGGGGATTCCTGGGTACGTCTGAAGGAATTCAGATCCTGAGCACAAGAATGATACCTAAATTGAGCTGAGACCACAGGTTGAAATCCCATTTGGGCGACCTCAGTGTTTTGCTTAGGCTGAGGTGAGCGTACTGAGACACGTCACTCAGACAAGGTTGATAAAACTGAAATCATACATGTTCTGCATTAACACAAAATATTCTGGGCAGGAATGTGGGAGTTTTGTGGGTTTCCTGGGGGTTTCTTTTTGTTTGTTTTTTCTTCCAGGGGGATATTCTCTATGGTGATGCAGTGCATGGTAATCTCATCAGCCATGCTCCTTTGGAGAGCAAGTACCTTACGTTTAGTTACATAAACTACAACTCAGTTTTAGATTCTTTTAGAAAAAAGGTTTATATATTGAAACTTTGGAGGTAAGGGTGGGAAAACTTCTTATCTTAGCTAAGCTATTTCCTTGAGACCAGCAGAACATCCTTTCCTAACGACTGTTTCTATTGTATGGTTTCTTCAGTCCAATATTTAAAATCCCAAAGGAGCTGATATTCTCTTGTCCTCAGGGAAGAGGTGGTTGAACCCTGTTACAGAGGTGCATTTTTGCAGATGATGTCACCTAGGAGCAAGATATGCCTGGGCCCTGCCAGTTCTGCTCTGCCTGAGGAGGGTTGAGTGGGCAGCACTGTCCTAGTTGCAGCTCTGGCTCCTTTGCTGTCTGCCTCTCCAGTGGTGTAGGGGAATAATGGGGTGCATAAGCAAGCAGTGGGGTGCACATGTGGATGTGTGGGTGGGCAGTCAGTTCCCAAATGCTACCAGGCTGCTTGAGCAGGGGTATGTGGGTACTGTTGGTCACTGGCAGTGCAGCCTGGAAGCATGGCTGGGGAGGGCACTTCCCTTCTGTTGCTGTTTATGGGACCTCCTTACTGTCCATTCCACCTGTTCACTGCATTTCTCTAGAAATCTAGAATCTAGAAAATTTTCTACCTATAGCAGAAGTCTCAAGGTAGTAATGCATAATTAAAACTTGATAGGGCCTCCCCTACCTTATGGTTGGTCCCCTCTAGGAGAAGAGGTAAAGGGGAGAGAGCAAGGAAGAGTAAAAATTCCAGAGGCAGAAGAAACTGCAGGTAGAGCACAAGAGGCTGCATCTGCCTAGAACGATCTTTTTTGTATGTTTATATAGATAACACCATCTTTTGGGAAGTATATCACAGTCCCAGCAAATGACAGTTGAAGCTCACGTATACAGGCCCTGGTCCTCGTGGAAAACTTTAATCATCGTGGTATCTGCTGGAAGGGCAACACAACAGGGCACAAGTAATCCAGGAGATTTCTGAAGTGAATTGATGATAACTTCATGACACTGGTGATCAGAGCTGATCAAGGGAGGTGTTCTGCTAAACTTTATACATAGAAACAAGGAAGAACTGGTCAGGGATGTGAAGGTCAGAAACAAGGAGGGAATGAGGTGAATAGCAGGATCACAACCCTGGACTTCCTGTTCAGGGATCTGCTTGGAAGAATCACTGGGGAGATGAACCTGGAGAGATGAGGGGTTCAGGAGAGCTGGTAGATCTTCAGGGGTTGCCTCCTTCATGCTCAAGAATGGTCCATTCCCATGTGCAGGAAGTCAGGCAAAGGTGAATGGAGGCCTGCATGGAGCAACAAGGAGCTCCTGAGGAAAAAAAAAAAAAAAAAAAAAAANNNNAAAAAAAAAGGAAAAAAAAAAAGAAAAAAAAGCATGAAAGAGGTGGAAGGAGAGTCAGGTGACTTGTAAGGACACACAAGATGCTGTCTAAGCATGCAGGGATGGGGTTAGGAAAACCAAAGCCCCTCTGGAGTTGAATCTCACAAGCAACATGAAAGGCAATGTGAAGGGCTTCTACAGGTATGTCAGCTGCTGGGAAGACTAGGGAAAATGTGTACCTGCTGTGTGGCAAGGAACTTGGTGACAAAAGACAAGGAAAAGGCCAAGATATTCAATGCCTTCTATGCCTTGGTCCTTACTGGCAAGATCTGCCTTCAGGAATCCCAGGTATCCGATACCAGTGGAAAAGTCTGGACTTACCAAGACTTACCCTTGGAGGAAGATCAAGTTAAGGAATACTTAAACAAACTGGGCATATACCATAAAACCATGTTACTTGATGGGATGTATCCATGAGTGCGAAGGGAACTGATTGCTGTCATTGTGAGGCCATTCTGTTATCTTTGAAAGGTCATGATGATGGGGAGGTTCCTGAGGACTGGAAGAAAACAAATGTCACTTCCATCTTCAGGACAGGCAAGAAGGAGGATTTGAGGAACTACAGGCTGGTCAACCTTACCTTTTAATCACTGGGAAGGTGATGAAGCCCGTCTGTTCACAAGTCATGCCTGACCAACTTGATATCTTCTCTGATTTGACTAGCTTGGTGGACAAGGGAGGAGTATTGGATAATGTTTATCTTGACTTAAGAAGGCTTTCAATACTGTCTCCCATAACATCCCAATTGACAAAGTGATGAAGTATGGACTAGTAAGTGGACAGTGAGGTGGACTGAAAACTGGCAGAACTGTTGGGCTCAAAGGGTTCTGAGCAGTGGAGCAAAGTCCAGCTGGAGGCCAGTCACTAGTGGCTTACTCCAGAATTTGACACTGGGGCTGGGACTAGTTAGTATCTTCATTAGTAACCTGGACGATAAGGCAGATTGCACCCTCAGCAAGTTTTCAGAAGATAGAAATCTTGGAGGGGTGGTTGATGTACCAGGGAGAACTGTGTCAGGCTGGAGAATGTGGCCAACAGGAATCTAAAGAAGTTCAACAAAGGGAAATGCAGAGTCCTGCACCTGCAGAGGAGTAACTCCATGCACCAGTAGGTGCTGGAGGCCATCTGTCTGGAAAGCAGTTTTATAGAAGAGGATCTGGGCCAGCAATGTGCTCTTGTGACAAAGGCCAGTAGCACCTTGGGCTGCATTAGGAGGGGTGTTAGCAGCAGGTTGAAGGAGGTGTTTGTTCCCTTCTACTCAGCACCCTTGAGACAATACCTGGAGTGCTGTGTCCAGTGCTGGGTTCCCCAGCACAGTAAAAACGTGGACGTACTGGAGCGAGTCCAGAGAAGAGCCATGAAGATGATTAAGGGACTGCAGCATCAGACATGTGAAGAGAAGCCGAGAGTGCTGGGACTGTTCAGCCTGGAGCAGAGAAGGCAGAGGGGGATCTTGTCAATGTGTGTACACACGTGATGGAAGGGGGTGAAGAAGGTGGAGGCAGACCCTTCCCAATGAAAGGCAAGAGGCAATGGGCACAAGTGGAAATACAGGAAATTCCATTTAAACATGTGAAAAAACTTTTTTTTTTTTTTTTTTCCCCACTGTGAGGGCGGTCAAATACTGGAACATGTTGTCCACAGAGGTTGTAGAGTCTCCATCTGTGGAGATGCTCAGAACCTGAAAGGACAAGGACCTCGGCAACTTGCTCTAGCAGACCCTGCTCTGAGCAGAGGGGTTGGACTAGCTGATCCCCAGAGGCCCCTTCAACCTCTGCAGTTCTGTGATGCTATGACAGGAGCAAAAATTAGTCAGGAAAAATAGTCTGAGGGAGGTTGTGTGTGGTGTTTTGGGGGATTTTTTTGGTGTTTTTAAATTAGATTCATGGTAAAACAGAAGTAATAAGAAGCATTGCACCTTTGCTTGTCTGGCATGTAAATTGCCATGACGGATACTTTCTAACCCTGTCAATTTGTCCATCTGTTTAGATTCACATACATCTAGAAATCAAAACGTGATCTGCAGCCGTGTGCACATCGCTTCTGAAGCTGGCAGCAGCAATGTAGTAGAAGCTGTGTTTTAATGCTTACCTTAAGGGCCAAGAAAGAGGAGGGTATCATGAAAAGCAATTAGCAAAATGGTATAAGAAGATAAATAAACATGGTCTGTAAATACCTTTTTAAAGTAGATGCAGTTTCCAGGACAAGGAAGGTAGAAGTTAGAAATTAATCTCCTTTAGAGCTGAGCTCCATTACATTAGGTTACTAAGTAACTTGCACCGCACCTTACCTTGGAATGGGTCCTGCAGTATCCCATAGCACATGCCCCCTTGCTGGGATCTGAATTCATTCCAAGATTTTCAGATTCAGCTCTTAAGATAGACGGTGGCTTGCTGTCATTATTGCAAAGCTTCTGCTGTATTAGCGCATGGCTTTGTCTCTTTTCTACTCGTCAGAGTCCTTGAGGTGAAGTGTCTTTTTGGCTGGCAAGGGGAATCATGTAAAGAGAGGGAGAAACTATTGAAGAAGTCTCTGTGCTCTCAGTCGGAGAGTCAACTTTTTCTGGCCTAAAGCAAATTGCCATCTTTTTGTGAAAAGAGGAAGAGAACAAGACCAACCTCATGGCTTTGTGCACCCTGAACTCTGCGAAAGTTTAGACCCAGAGTTTCAGGGTGATACTTTCATTGTTGGTACAATTTGACTTTTTAATTCTTCATTCTCTCTTCTTGTGTACTTCTAGGTTACGGTACCGGGGATATTTTGGAGGTGTAACTGCTCTAACAAAAGATCAGTTTTCCAAGGTGAATGGATTCTCTAACAACTACTGGGGTTGGGGTGGAGAAGATGATGACCTTCGAATCAGGTAAAAAAAAAAAGTAATTAAAAAAACCCCCCCAAACCTAGAGGAAAATGGATGTAAGGGTTGGAGGAATTGGTTTAAAAAAAAAAAAAATGGTGTGACTTCATGCCTAGCCTCCAAAGGTGGAACACTACAGGAGCCTTCAATTCAGAGCCGTACTGCAGTGGGGGTTTGGAGTGCAAGATGCAGTTTTGTTCAGCTGTTTCCTCTTTGAAAAGGTTAGGCACGCCTGAGACCTGCTCTTCCTCCTGACAGCATTGTTGGTTGGGTGTGGGTTTTGTTAGGGTGGTGGGTTTTTTTGGCAAATCACACTCCAGACTTCAATCTTGCTGTTTCCGTTATAACCAACTTCTAAGCAAGAATACAAATACTGTGTGGCCGAGACAAAACCAAAACAAACCAACCAAAGACACAAATGTTTCGTATTCCAATACTTTGCAAGAGTGTGGGAGTGTTTCGCTGGGATTGGGGTTTTTGCATTCATTGACTCCCATGATTTAGTCCAACCAGGGCTTAGTTTGTATGTGGGTGGTGTTGATTATAGTTAAGATAGTGAATAACTTGAATTTGAGAGAGACTGCATGTATATGCATGTGCCCTTTGCTCATGTTAAAACTTGTTTTGCAGACATGCCTGTCAAAGTAGGAGAAATTTGTTAATTTGGGAGGTTTAGTGGGACAAAGTAGTCAACAAAACTTTTATGTTGATCTTTTGCCCAGGAAGAAACCTCTAATCCTGCATTGCTGTTAGTGAAGGAAGGGGGGAAAAAAAAACCCAAACCAACAGAAAAAACCCACAACCCTGCAAGCTCTGCTGGCAGAGCCTGTCAGTTTGTAACTTGGGTATACTCAGTCATTCTTAAGTGTTTGTTCTTTTCAGTTGCTCAAATATGTAAACAAACATTTTGGGGACGTAAAATTCGTATCCCTGGTGATGGTAAATAATCACACTGGTGAAATCAAGTCTGTTAAAATTAGGAACTTCTAAATGAAACTTTTTCTCTGTGTCAGTTCAGCAGATCAGACAGCTGTACCTCAAGAAATCTAAAATCTCTTCTGGAGAAGTGGATTTCTGTCCCTTCTTAATCACTAGTTTTTTTTAACTCCCTACCCCTAGCTAGAGACACCAACTTCCCTGTGACCTCTTGGGAAATGGCTTTTGTGTGGTAGGGGATAACTTGGTACGACCTTATTCCCCAGCTTCCCGAGAAGTGTCACAGTTAAGAGCAAACAAAGGTGGTAGTAGTGTTCTTTCAGATGTTCCTGTGTGCAGCAGAGAACCAGCTGTGCAGCAGATCAGCAGGATTTACTGAGGGTGTCTATGATGTTTGCAAGAGGTTGGAATCAGAAGTGATGCTTGCTTGTGCGCGGCACCTCCTAACTTTGCAGCTGTTGAGGTCTTGGTGTGAAAACCAAATCGTATGACCCAGAGAGCACACTGCAACTGCACCTGGCTCATGCCTTTCCCTCTTGGGTGGATCTTGGATTGGGCTGGTCACAGAGGTTGCAGTGGGTGGGTAATGGGAAGCTTGCTGTCTCCGTGGGTTGTTGTACAAACAGACCCTGGCAGCCTTCCTCGTTGAAGACGGCAGATGGCAGCATCCCCTTCAGTATCTTCCAAGAACTCGGGACCGGAGTGCTCTTAGGTCCTGCTGTTTTGCCTCTGTGCTAAATGTGATGGTCTCTTTTGGGCCCCTTCCTAAGGTGCGCATCCCATAGAGATGTTTCAGATCATCCGTTGTATTTGTTTTGATAATTTACTGCTACAAATAGTCACAGGAAATTTGTAAGGGGCTCAGTTTTTTCAATTCTGTTTCCTATTGCTCTTTTCAGCTGCTGATGTGACTAGCAAAGACCTGGGCTATTCCTTAATTAATTCCATCATCATGAAGTTAACCCTTTCTGCTGACAGAGCAAAACTGTTGTGCTCCACAGATATGTTTAAGGCCAAAAGCTCCAATCAAGTACCTGATGTCAGACACTTAAATCCATGCATGGGGCTCATGTTTCTGGCACTGTTCTCAGAAATTTTTCTTCATGTGAACAAGGAAAAACTTTGCAGCTGACTGCCAACTATTAAATAAGAAAACAAGCTTGCTTTTTTTTTTTTAAGTGGAGAACTATCAAGTATAGGTGCTTTATTGCAGTAGTTGAGATGAACTTGTTGCAAAACATGTGGACTCTTGCTACAGACCTCCTAGCTTAATACAGGGCAGTACAAACTAGACCAGACAATACTAATCTGTTGTACAATGTGTGCTTAAGGCTCTACATGACCTCTACTTTAGTAGGTACCTGCTTCTGTTCAAAGAAGGGGGTATCTGTCACCCTGCCAGACCTGTTCTCTGGAAACACAGCTCTGGGCCCCATTTCTCTGGCAAAATGGGTTGTGGAAGAGGTGCAGCCGAGTTTCCTACAGTCCTCTGTGCTTGCTTCCACAGCATCTACAATAGATGAAGTCTCCAAATGTTGGGTTTTTTCCTTAAGAGCTTGTTTATAGGTGACATCTTGCTCATGCTCATTGCTTCTTCCAGGGTTGAGATGCAGAAGATGAGAGTGGTGAGGCCGTCTGCTGATGTAGCCAGGTACACAATGATCTTCCACAAACGAGACCACGGTAATGAGGAGAATGGAGAGAGGTGAGTCAAGAACAGTGTTCCTCCTCACATTGTCTTGGTATGTGGCTAGAAGCCAGGCACCTGGGGGCCCAGTTCTTTGCTTCAGGCCAAATGGGTGCTTTGTGGTACCCAGAGGGCTGTGGGGGACAGCCCCGTGACACCACTGTTCACAGCTGGCAGCTGTTGTTCTGTACGTGAGATCTGCCTAAAACTGACTGGGTGATGTTCCTTGGGAAGTTTCCAAGTTATATCTATGTAACTGTGATTTGAGAATATGATTTCAAGAGATTAAACCAAAGGACTTTTTTCCCCATGTCTGATTGTCCGTGCCGAGGATAGGAAAACACAACTTTATGTTCCCAGTAGATACAGACTGGCAGGAGCTCTGCCTCCAAGTTTATTAGTACTGGGAAAGAGCTCAAAACTCCTCTCTGCTGCTTGTCAGTGAAGACTTTCTCCTCTTTGTCCTCAGGATGAAGCTTCTACGTCAGGTGTCAAGAACATGGAAAACAGATGGGCTGAACTCATGTTCATATAAGCTGCTCTCAGTGGAACATAACCCTTTATATGTCAACATCACAGTGGATTTCAGCATGCAGCCCAAGATCTCATAAGGGTGAGCACCACCACCCAGGTTATAGGAAATGGCAACAGATCTTGGTTGTGGTTGCTGTTACAGCAGATGACTCCTGTCACTCTGCTTGAACGAGTACTTCAATAGCATGGAAGAAAGTTTTCTTTTCTTCACAGCATCTAGTTGGTCAAGAATTTCCTTTTTGAGGACTGGAGCTATGGACTGACCTGAGACACAGGTCCTCATGTTCTTCTATGCACTTTCTGCTGGGACACTTGCAAAAGTGTCCTTGTTTGGGCTGGTCCAGTGGAAGGACTTGAACTAACTCTCCTGAAAAAACATTTGTTCTTGCAACTATTCCTCAACTTCCTATTTGTTGTAGGGGGAAGGCTGCCTAGCACTGCCATGACTTCAAAAGGACCAGGCCAGCCTTTTCTCATTAAAAGCACAAGAATTCTTCACCAACTACAAACTTGCTGAGAAAGGCTAATTTTTTTTTTTTTTTTCCAGCCTGAAGAAAAACTGCTTGTGTATGAGGGAAGGGCAATCATGGTAATGGGAGAGGAGGTGTTAAAACTCTCTCAATAAATACACTGCATTGCATTCAAAAGGCTTCTCTTGTCCTTCATGAGCTCGGCTCACCCTGCTGCAGGACTGCTGAGGTGTCCTGTGGCAAAATGAAAGTCTCTGTGCCGCAGGAGGCTGCAGGCTGTGCGTTATCCTGGAGAGATCTGGAAGGAAAGGCAGTGGCCAAGGGTGTCAGATGGGGAGAAATTCCTGCCTGTGTTTTTTTTAATGCTTTGGACCACACTGTTATCAGAGTGCATATTTGTATACACACCCAGGCCATTACTATTTGTGATTGTTTTAGAAGACTGGTGGAAGTCTGTGGATAATTAACTGTTCCACTATGCTATAGCATTTCTGCTAAAATCTTGGTTACAGCACTTTTCTTACTGCATTATACTTCACTGTCCTTACACCTGCTTGTTGGATATGCAGCTCTCACAGGTAAATGTCAAGCCAGGCTGAAGAGGACACCATATATTAATTACATGCCACAAAGCACCTTCTGCTTACTGTAATACTGAAGGATGATCCTCTAGCTGCTTGACACACTACTCCAACTGTAGGGAAGACAGAAGCTTTAAATAAGTTCTTAGGTGTTAGTGGGATAGATGCAGCTTTTCAGTGAACAGGGAATTTTAGTACCTACAACTAACAAGCAAAGATACCCTATGTCATGCTCACAAAATAACTGAACCTGCTGGGCAGTGCTACTGACTTGACTGTAGAGCAAGATTACAGGAAGGGCAAGGTCTTAGGCAGACTGTGTCAGTCTCACAGTCGGGTAAGTACAACTGCATTCCTGCCAGGGTCACAGCTCCACTGTTGACATGTTTGACTTAGTTTTTCCTCTAGTATTTTATACTGAAGACAGATCAAGCTCAAACATTAATTATCTTTCAAGGAACAGCTGAAATACCAGATTAATTTCCCTACTCTGAGTAGGAGGTTAGACTAGGTGACAGCCTCAGGTCCCATTCTGCCTGAATTAATTACAGCTACAATAAAAACATTTAAACACTGATGGCGTTGTCTGGTTTCAGGGCAACTTTCTCCTTTATTACAATCTTATTAAATACTCTAGAAAATCTTAATCCAAACACATAACTCAATTTATTCTACTCAAATTCACAAAAGATATTTACAGAACTGTAACTGGCTTCAATGCCTTCTCAAAGGACAGCACTTCAGAGGCCCAGCTGACAGAACGGCCTGCATCCCAGTTAACACTTAAGTACAAAGCAGGACAGAGCTATCCAGCTATAGAACAAAGGTTCCAGAAAACTTGGGTCAGCTTGCTGTCAAGGAGACCTTAATCCCCAAGGCGGGTCTGGCTCAGTAGTTAAGTTTTACAGTAAGCCAGAACCTGCTTATTTGCTATTGTACCTTATTCTTGAGGCCTTTTCTTCTAAAACAGTTAGAAGTGAAGTGCACGAGCTACAGAAGGATTAGTCTCAGGTGGCTCAGGCTCCACACCACAACAGAAGGTAGAGGCTGAATGCCCGTACGCACGCTGCCATGCTGAGCCCAAACTCTGCTTTTGTTTTCATTCTCTTAAGAAAATGGGGGAACATATCCAATGTCCACAGTGATGTTGGTATAAAGAGGATGCTTTGTCCTGGAAAGGAGCTTGAACTCTAATGAATTCATTCCATCATCTTTCCACGTTTTTCTGGTGTTGTGTCGAGAAGTAGGCCTGAAAAAGGAAGAATAGCTGCAGTTAGATAGAGCAACAAAGGTGATGTTTGCAGCTGAAGCTGCAGAAGAAAGTCTTCCAGAGTTGGCAAGGACTTAGCAGATGAAAACTGCTAGCAGAAAAGCCCCAAGAAAATTCTTCTCACATAATACAGACTAGAGAGAGAGAGAGAAGGCATTTTTAAAGACTAAACAGATCAGAATAAATTCATGCCGAGTATTCTAAACAAGGAGGACAATTTGGACCAGAACCTATCAGACAGGGAGACCAGGGAGGTGGCAGCTACAGTCCACAAAAACCCAAGAAACTGGCAGCAGCTTAGAGAGCCCTGGGAGTGTAACACCGAGGCTTGCAGCAATGGCGTACATAGGCTGCTGTAGGTAGGTTTTAAGACAGGGTTGTTATGGAAACCTGGGGTTTGAGGTGATAGAGGGAAGTCTGCACTGTCGGTGTGAGAAGTCTCCGCCACACTTGACCCAACACCCTCCTCCAGCTCTTTTATATAAAACCGAGACTTTGCTAAGGCCTCACAGCACCTTCCTCACGTCTTCAAACTAGAATACTGCCTTCCATTATTTTAACGGCACGTTGTAAATCCACACAGATGGAAGAGCAAGTTTTTATTACAGAGAAGTTCTAACAAAGTGCCTCTTCAAACTGAACTCTACCTATTTACAAGGCAGGCAGTATTTTTTTTAAAGTTTTATTCCCTGAATAATTTGATGCTTAAGTCTGATGTGCTAGCTAGGAAGCTAACACCGTCCTTAACGGTAGGAAACTAGGAGAAACCCTTCAAATGCAGAGACAGGTACAGAATGATTTAGTTGAAACTGAGTGTGAGCCACCTTTAAATAGCCACATTAAAGCAGAAGAACAAGCAGCGGCATTAGGTACACTTCCTACCTGTTCTGAGGAAGTTGATGGTAACAGTCAACCTGCCACAAGGCAAAGAGCAGCCTCCTAACTGCCCCCCCCAGCCCCAAACAGTTACCTTCTCCAAGGCTCTTGAGTCTCTGTCTCTTCATTGTAGTCCATCACTTTGTAGCGTCCAAGGTGAGGTGATGTCCGGACTATTTTCATTCCTGCTAACTGAATCCTTTAAAACAACAAACAAAACGTTTGCTTAGGCATAAAGATGCCACTTCTAGGCTTAGATATAGGGAAGTTCATAGTCAGAGATCATTTTCGGTGTTAATGCAAAGCAAAATGCAGAAGCTGAAGGGAGCGAGTTTAACACCACAGTGCCACATTATCTTCTCCAGCAGGTTCCAACCAGGCTTGGGCTAGAAAGCTCCCAGCTGCAGTATGCTTCGACAGGGTACAAAGAGGATTATAGCAAGCAGGGAATGAACAGCAGCATACAGAGATTCAAGAGCAATTGCCATGCATCTGACAATTGGGCATTATTTTCAATTCCTTGTAAGAGCAGAGTTTCTACTGCCTAGAGGTCTATCACCTAAACTTAAAAAACCCCAAACAAACAAACAAACCCACCCAAAAAAAACCCCAAACTTGCAGTTTCTGAAAGGAAGCCAGTCCTGAGTTTCAGATCCAGATTAAGCCTCTCTCTGTTCTTTGAGAAGCGCCATTCATTCAGTTGGCCTGATTAGAGGACTGGCTTCATAAAAGATTAGTGATAAATACAGGCACCAGGCAAACAAATGTGAGCTGCTCAGCTGCAGGACAGTTAGATAAAAGTGCACTGAAGGCTCAGAATTCCACAACAGAGCTCCTAAAACCAGCATTCTGAGTGACTTTCAAGCAACCCATTGCTGATGGCATCTATGTTAGTTTACTAAAGTGCCTGTAATAGCGCTCAGGCTAGCAAACCTCCGTTATCACAGGGCGACTCTTACGCAGAGAAAATTCCTGTGAATGCAAGAATGAATGTTTGCTCAGCTGCGGTTATCTAACCAGCACGTTTGCAACATGTGATTGCCTTCCGCTGAGATCTGGTACAGTGGCAAACTGCACTGAAGCAGGAATGTTAAAGAGCTGAACGAGGCTATGGAACTGAAAATACCTGTTAGTCCAGAGCCATCAAATGTTTACAACACTTCATTGACAGTATGACATACTATTATTTCATATCGAGTTTTAGACAAGGTTTCTTGTTTTCTCAAGCTTATTGCACATTCAGTCAAAAAGACAAGAAAAAGCAAGAACACTAAACTAGCTTTGCTGTTACAGATCTTGCACTGCAAGATTAAACTAAAAGCGTATTATGAAACATTCATTTACTGTTAAGAAAAACCCAACAGACTTTCCTGTAGTTGATAATGTTAACACATAAGTGGTTCCAATTAGTATTTTCTTCTAATAAAAGGTAGATCCTGGTGTTTGCTAGGACTAGGAGTTGTCAGGCTGCAGTACTGTATAATATAAATAGCAGCCAGCATGTTTTTTCACTAACTCTGCTTTAATAAGCAGTATCCCAGNAAAAAAAAAAAAAAAAAAAAAAAATCTTTACACAGGTTGGGTTTTTTTGACATTTCAATGTCCAATTTCAAATACTAATTAATTTTGTTGCTGCGTGGTAAGGAGTGCTTGAGCACCTCCCAAAATCCAAATCCCAGTAGGTGCATCAACCTGACCATTCAAAACCAGCCAGCCCATTCCTAATTTCTGCAGGCTGAGACATCAGTATGTGAATAAATCATGAACAGGCACTGTCCACGGCCTCCACGTACCTATGGGCCAGAACACTGCTAATCATTAGTACAAGTTTTTGGAGAAACAACACGATTTACTTCCCTTCAAGAAAGGGCTATTTTGGGATCTACACAGCCTGCTTGCCTTAGGAGATTTCTGTGAGGAAGTGCACTCCTATGCATAACTGGCATGGCTCTTCACCACGGGTACTGAAAACCCCATTAGATGCCTAAGCTGTACTAAGAACAACTGAATAGTACAACAGCATTGTAGTGTTTGATGTAAAGATCTATTTTCCTGGCATTCTATTCCTTTAGTAAATGCTGAATCTCTAAACAATCATACACCCTTTTAGTTAGGTTTCTCTGAAAGGAAAAGGAGGAATTGTACATTAGAAAATCTGACTTTCAATTCTCAGAACACTGCTTTGTAAAAACTCCTGCAGTCCTCAAACAGAACATTCCACTGAAACTCTCTAACTTGTCATGCTGTGCAAGACCAAAAAACACACAAGGCCTGTATCGTCAGTTTAGTTTTATGAACTGCCCATGAGCTTGCCTCAGTGCAGGATGATGAAGGTGCACAGTGCAACTACAAAACTGAATAAAGAAGCTACAGCCATAATTTTGTACTTGAAGAATTTGCATTAGGCTGAGTACCTGGAGCTAAACTCGTATTCACTTCTATAGCATGCTGCTGCCATGGCAACTCAAGTACAAGAAAAAACATCAGATCTTGCTGTCACTGACTCACAGTAGTACACAGGCTTCTCCATCACCCAGCACTGAAAACAGAAGTTAAAATTCCTTGTGTTCTTTAATTCCACGTATTGGTGATTAGGTAATACTTGGAGCAACCTAGATGCCCTTAACATAACTTACATTCCCAACTGTCTGAAAATTATTAAGTACCTTCTTGGTTTTCTTTTTCGTCAAGCTTGCAGATTCCTCCCTTCCCTTGGGGCTGTTAATGTCAATGGAGTCACTTGTCAACCACAGGGGGTTATAACCCCTTGGACACACTCCAGAGTGACTGAAGGCACAAGGATGTGAAGTAACATTCTGTCCTCCCAGCACACAATGACTGGATTCATAAATTCTGAACATCTTCTGACATTAACCATCCCCAATGCCAACAGCATTCTGGATTATAATGATATCGCAAGCACGTTAAGGAACAACATCTAAGTTCCTTTCTTAGGGTAATGCTCCATGTTTCACTAGCCAGCTCTGTTTTTTTTTTAAGCTTGTCGCGTGCATTAGTACCTTGTAGCAATGTCCTCATTTTCGCCACCACTGCCCCAGTATGTATTTGGAAACCCATTCATCTTCATGTAATGTTCTGGAGTCAGGGCAGATACACCCCCAAAAAAGGACTTATATGGCAGACTAAAAGAGAAAGAGAAAAAAAAAAAAAAGCTTCAATACTGAAGGCAAGAATACCCTTTTCTGGTGAAGTCACTACTGCAAAACTAACAGAAAACCTCTTAAAGGTTGTGTCTTTCACTGTCCCCCTTCATATTTTCTATGCAGAAAGTGAACCAATTGGGATACGTACATCCAAAGCACGTGGAGGCACTTACGTGTACTGAAACTTATCCATGGCACTGGCCATATGCTTGGGATAGTATTCATCGCAAACGTAGAGGTTATAATCATTCTCAGGTACTAGGTCGACATCGTGCAGGAGAAGGCAGTCCCAGTCTTCATCCTTCAGGGCTTCCCGGACACCAACATTAAGCAGCTTTGCACGGTTAAATGTACCATTCCCCACCTGGAAAAGAAAGCCTACATTTCTTCACCATAACAACAAAAAGGGTAACAATTAAAATTTATGTTAGTAAAAAAGCCTTATTCAAGTGAATGACACTGGGATGAATCAACACTGGCTACAAATTCCACGAGCCAGACTCTGAAAACTTCATCTGTTCTCTTCACAATATTCTCAGTAATTGTAAGCTTTGCTGTGTCAGGGGCTATATACTGCGGGTACCTGAAGAAGGCTGATTTTTAAGAGACCAGTAAATCAATCCTCAGCTGTACATCTGCACATCAACACTTTGGCCCTGACTACTGCTTATTAAAGCTTAGATATGAGAAAAAAAGATCTTGGTCAAACAGAAAAGCTTCTTCTCCCTCCCAATCAACTATCAGTTTCAATTAATGAATCCAAAACTTGCTCTCACACCACTGATCTTTTGCAACACCAGTCCATGTCTGTTCAAAATGGCTGTTTGAACTGCACAGGCTGCCCCCCAGCACAACCAAGCCAGATGTTTTTATTTGATGCAGATTAAAAATAGCCAACTTCACTTCAGCATTTAGTCTCAACAGTTTTGCTCAGTAGCCACACTGACAAGCTACAGACAAACCACATCCAACTCTTGAACGGCTGAAAATACAGGTTACCACTTAATGACAACTTTATCCCTCTAGAAGAAAAAAAAAAAAAAGCAGAACAAATCAACAGCAGAATGATGATCTCGACAAGTGGTACGATATTTCAATCATTAGCAGCCATGGTGATGGGACAGCATGTAACTGAGCTGCTCTAAACCCATGCATAAAACTGTACTTCCACATTAGAAGATTCCCATTTCTTGTTCAGAACTTAACCCTTAACTGGGAAGTTCAGCTACACCACCAGGCACATCTGATTTAGATTTACCTGCTGAATCAAGTAGATACTGTAACTGAGCTGCTGGCGCTGCAAGAAAGGATGAATATAGTAGAGAAGATGGTGAAGGTACTTCTCCTGGTTCCTGTATGCTACAAGGATGGCTGATTTGTAGCGGGCCAAGCAGTGAGGTGGCCTGTAGCGGCCACCAGACTGAACAAAAGGATTCTTTTGGATGATCATTCCTTCACTAGGGAGCACTCTGAAGGTGATGGTTAATGGACCAACTGTAAGGAGAGACAGAAAAAAGAAAAAAAAAAACCCCAAATCAGTGACGTTTCTGAACCTTCCTTCAAACCTATCAGATTAGCTACATGTGTTTACTACTCAAGACACCAGCCCCACCACAGAACAGCTAACAACGCCACACAGATGTGCCCACACGATGAATTCCACCACTGCCTGCTGCTCGCCTCCCCACGGCTCCACGCCGAGGGGTGCTGGGCTCAGCACCAGGATGGCAGGTGCCCTGCCAGAGGCATCCCGAGTCCCGGCACAGCCAGCAACTCTCCCCAGGCTCCTGCACAGCTTGCCTTTTCCTGGTATTGGCTCCCTACTACTGGCTCCCTACTACACAAGCAAACCTTCTGTCTTGTGTTGCTTACATGGGATCCTTGAATAAATGTATTCACTGTAAGAATAGCATTGAAAAGGAATCAAGATGAACAGACGTATCTGCTTTTGCCACCCATATGGAGAAAGTCTGTAAGCTTCTTTCAGAGGAGATTCAAGGACAAAGATGTCCAAAAGGATATTCAGCAGGCTGAGGGAGAAATAGTTTAAAGACTGGATGAATACGAACACTTTCGGAAACGTTAGCTTTCTCTTAAAAAAAGTTTCAAGTTCAATTTGATGTTATAATCGCATGCCATGAGGTCTGTATTTGCTATATTATTTTATTATATACGCTGTGATAAGCAGGCAGTACTTCAAAATTTTGGGAGAAGTAGATGACAGAACTGAGAAGGAAGAAGAGAGATGTTACATTTTCAGTAACAGGCACAGGGCAGCAAAAGAAACTACATATGACAGTTCCTCTACTCAGCACCTCAATTTTAAATACAAAACATACTGGGTATGTTCAACAGTTTTTACCTAATTAAAAAAAATAAATCTGCATTTTTATATGAATTCTTCCATTCTTCAGATGGAAAAAACTTGACAAGTCCCTAGTAAGAAAGAATCAATATAAAGTGTCAATCACCATTTTAACACAAGTCTCATATTGTTACAATAGGAATAAAAAAATTCTACAATTATTTAAATGCCTGTCCTTCTGGGTAGTGAGAAAAGGTTCCAGAACTAGCAGAAGAGTTATATTTACACATAAATCAGTGTGTCTTAATGGTTTCCAACCACTGTCAATTTCTAAGAAAATAAAGCACAAATGCAGAACAAGATTAAAATCTATTACTTAAATGAACTAGGAAGAAACCTTCACCTAAATCACAATTAAAAGCTGACAATTTCAAATTACAGTTTTAAGTAGGACCAACAATTCTCTGCAGGCCATGCTATCCAAAGACTTTTTTTTTTTTTT
>VYZV01021596.1:404524-437856 GCA_013401275.1 Pandion haliaetus | reverse complement strand
CCCCCCCGCCGCGCGGCATGCTGGGAGTTGTAGTCCCCGGGCTCCCTCAGCGCCCGCCGCCATCACGGCCTTCAGGGCGGGTGGCCGCCGGGTAAGGGCGCTGTGGGGCGGAGGAGAGGCCCGTACCGCGGCCCTTCTCCTCTCCCAACCCGCAGCCGCTGCCCTGACTCTAAACTGGTTATTGAACTGGGCAGAGGTGCCTAATGAGTACCCTGCTCGCTACCTGCGCCAGAAGTGGCTACAGCAGCGTAGCCTCCACAGTGAGGGGCCTCCTGTCACGGCCTCACCGCCCGTAAAAACTTTGGCTTTTACACCCATCTCTTTACTGGCTGATTTCTTAATGAGATGGGGCTTACGAGATCGTGCGCTCAGTCCATCTGTCTGCTCTCGTAACGGATTCTTAACGGCTTGCCCATTTTCACTTAAATTTGGCAGAGGAAAAGGAGTCTTGCAGAGGTAATAAATTCCTACAAGCTTTCAAAGAAAAGTCAGCGGCTGGGTTTGCACTGGGGAGAGTAGTAAAAAGGCGATTTGTGCCTGTGAGAGGGGGGCAAGCACCCTTACCTCGGCCTGCCATCCCGCTCCGAGGTATAGCCACCGGCTGGGCGCTCGGCTCCAAGCCAGGCAAAGCAGGTGCTGCCGTTTGCCCTCCAAAGGGGATGGAGTGGGAAAGAAGATGGGGGTGGGGGGGAGGGTGATAGCATTTGTATGGGGAGCTGGGAGTACTCGTTGCTTCAGAGCTGGACTAAGGTGCAGGGGACAGAACGGTAGGAAACTTGACCTCGGTCGTCTGCTGCGCAGAACAACCCCGTTATTCAGTTTAAGTGGATTGCTTAAGGCCTGGATGCAAATTGTCGTCATTTCACCTTTAATTTTAACTTAATTGGTTTTTAAAATAAAAAATGTATTTAACATTTCTTTTGTCTGGGCAAAGTCTTGCTTTACTGAAATCCACCCAATGCTGCTGCTGCTAAGATTGCTTTTCTTGCACACTGCTGTGAGTCTCTACTGTTTATGTTCTCTCTGTGCCATTCCCTCCATGACCACGGCAAACCCACCCTGCTTGTCTTCCCCTCCATAAGACAAAGCAATGCTTGCTGTTCTGCCAAAAGCTCCAGCGAGTACAATGCCACGGCCAGGAAAGAATTGATCTCTGCGTCAACCATGAAACAAACAAAGGAACCAAGGTTTTCGTGGCATGACCTGGGGTTGCAGACAGCAATTGTTTTAGGGTCTGGTGCTGCTTTATGCTTTATGTTTATGCTTTGCACTTTATGCTTTGCTTGCGATCCTCCCTTGGGTCACAGTAGGAAATCACGATGTAGGAACAAGTTGGGCAAGGCCTGTCTGCCTCCATCTGTCTCGGAGGCAGGGAGAAGCCGGACCCACTGGAACCGTCCTGCACCGGTGGCTTTGCTAACTTCCTCACAGTCAGGGCTCAGTTGTAAAAAAATGTCACCCTGTGTCAGTTCCTGAGCAGAAGCAGCAGGTCAGCTGGAAAGGCAACAGCCTACCCCAATCTGTGTGCGTGTATGCTCTCAAGACAGGAAAACTAACGTACAACTAGCCAGATCATCTTTCTGCAGAGGAGCCAAACAGCAGGTGTTTCTGTGTGGGCTGGGAGAGCTGAATGTCCAGGAACGTCTCCCTCAGGAGCCTTCCAAAACCAAATGCGGTTCCTCTCCTTCCCCTTCAGCCATTGTCACTGAAATAGGTGGATCAGAAACCACCAAGAGCCTTTTTGTCACAAGAGAGCAAGCGAGTATGGACTGGAGAGCAGAGTACAGATCAGAACTTCATGGTGCCAGCAGATCTGAGCCTTTTCAAGGTCACAGTTCTCCTGTTTTAAACAGCTGTGGAAAGCTGGGGCATGTTTTGAATTAAAAATGAATCAGATTGCTTAAATGCAAAAAAAATAACTGTCTCCACTGAAGCGTGGAAGGTAGGTTGGCGGGCATTTTAGCAACCCTTGTGCACAGATTTATTGAGGGCAGTGATGGAGGAAAACAATGTGAGACTGGATCTGTAAGAAGCAGGCACTGGCCTGTCTTCACAGTCAAAGGTCTGCCTTTCTCATTTTCACATGTCTGCCTGAGAAATTAAATTGAATGCATAAAAAAAAAAAAGACAAACACCATCTTCAACAGAGCTTGAAATTAAGTTTGTGCGAGAGCCTCTGGATTGTCCCAGGGGAGGGGGCTTCCCCTCCCTTGAAGTGCAATTTCACCTCCAGTCAGCCCCGAACATGATGAGAGACAAATACCTTGCTCCATTTAATAAGAGTCATTCTTGCTTGCTCTTTCTCTTTCCCTTTCTCCTCCATGCTTTGTCTTCCGGGGCCTGCAGCGGAGTGGCTGGCAAAGCTTGGCCTTGAAAATGCAGGGCCCAAGGAAGGGAAGAACCACACGCTGGTGTAACAGAGTGACACCAAGCAGGGTGCTCATGCAGTGTCGCTCAACGTGTCTTACCCACTGCCCTCCCAGTCCTCAGGGATTCTATCAAGGGAAGAGGACGGTAGGTAGCATTAGGCCTCGTACAGGCATTGTAGAAGCTTCCAGCCACTACAGCCAAGCAGAGCTGTCCCTCTTTTTTGGGGAGTGACTGTGTTTTCTAGTGGGGTGGATGTTTCAGGTGCCTTTGGCCACGGCAGTCCTTTCTCAGCCTTTCACAGGATCTTGGCTTGTAAACGTCACATTGCAATTTAAGCAACACTTTTGTGAATGTGATTTTTTATTACATAGGTATGGATTTGTCTTGTACTCTAGCATGCTAAATTTTTAGCAATGCTTCCTCAAAAGAGTCTTAAAAGTGCTTCCGTGTTTCTGGGAGGTGGGTCCCTTGTTTTTAAAAAAAAACGGATAGCTGATGTCACATACCTTGGCCAAATGACAGAGTAAATCCGTGACAGCATTAGAAACAGGACCTGGGTCTACTAGCTTCTCCCAGGCTTGTGGATTAGCCAACAGTGGGCTCTTGTCAAATAGGTCCATCCATTCTCCTTCAGTCTGGGGAGAGAGAAGGAAGGACCAAGAGACTTATAGAGTTGTTTCCCCACCTGATCAAATCGCACTGACATCTACTGCCCCAATGACAGTTCATACATTTTTCCCAGTGGATTGTTACAGGGACTGGCAGAAGCAGGAACGGAAACAGCATGCAGTTGATTAGACTCGACCTTGTAAGGCCTTAGTCTGCACTTCCTTACCCTGCTGGTGCTGCTCCTGGGTGTCTCCCCTTTGCCCAGAAGATGCAGTGGGCTGCATTGCAGAGGGTCACGAGCTACTGCCCTCGCCTGCTTCCCATCACATGCTGTCCTAAGCAACTGATCCTCCTCCAGGAGGAAGTTGAGAAATATCTCTTGAGAGGTTTCATGGCCCTCAGAACCAATTGGGAGAGACTGTGGCACCATGTTCCTGCAGGAGATCCCTTATGTCTTACCATACTGCTGCCGGAGAGCTTGTCCTGGCTCTTCCTAGAGGGGAGGACAGTGTGCAGGAGGAGCTGCCTGGCGCAACAGAGCTGGAGTGGATACCGTGCACGCTACAGAGCAGACCTCAGTAATGTCACCCAGCAGACCTCCAGAGAAATCGGGCAGCCTGCTCACTGCCAGCAGCAGCCTTGTTGAGGCATGACCGTGCAATGCAGCTTGCCGTTTCACTAAGACAGCTTGTGGCACGTTTCCCCTCTCCCTTGTGATGGAGAACTGCCTGCCTGCCCTATGTTTTGGCCACCACTCACTTCTGAGTTGTGGTCAGCACCTTTGCAGAGCAGTATCTCAGTAGGGATGGTTACCATGTCACCAAAATGACATCTAGCGATGCCGTGAGACTACAGAGTTCAGGCTATATTCTCCTGTTTCCTGTCTCTTTCCTTTTATCTAGATGATGCAGGCACCAGTGTCAGGGACCTGAAATGATTTTGCTTGAATTTCTATTGTACCATTTGGGTCAGATGAAGACTGAAGTGAGTACCCTTGAAATGAGAACAACTAAAACTGATACATTCTCCATTACAGAGTCTGCTGTGTTTTCCTCGAAAAGGAGTAAGCACTTACGCTGCAAGACAAGACAATGGTGCAATATCATACTATTCACATCATATTTAATTACGCTGTAGTACCATTTAATATAAATAAATAACCATTAAAAAGTACTTTCTTGACATTCTCTTTCCTTCGTCAATAGTATTTTCTGCAACAGGAAATGTTAGTAATATTCATTGGTTGGTGAATTGGATGAATCTCAGAGAGCATGAATATCAGATACTAATATGCTAGTAAAAACCAGGCGCTGGGATGCCTTCTCTTCTTCAAATACTTCAGGCTTGATCTGCAGCTTCCCTCCTTACTGCATTCACTGCGTTCACTTTGCCTGAAGCCTGTAACTCTGACTGCTGCTCCACTCCTGGGCTCTCCCACCTAGCTCTGCTAACAAACAGCCATCTTAACTTGTAGTGTCTGTTACTCACCTACCCTTAGCTGATACACCTTGGCCAGCAGCAGTCCTTGCTGTCCTTAGGCTGCTCTACAGGGAAAAGAGTGTTTGTGCTGAACAGGTCCAAACATCTGCTAGCCTGGAATATCAGCTGTGTACACTTGCGCTGTCCATACAAGGTCTTGGTCTTGCACAGTTTAGTGCTGGACAGAATTTCTTGATTCACAGAAACTCTTCTCCACAGGGCCAGGGTGGGGCAAGAATGGAGATGGTGCAATAGGGCTGGTCTTGAGAGCAGACTCTGACCAGCACTGAACGGACAGCGTAGCACATATCACTGGAATACAGGTCCCCAGTGGGAAAAACAGGAATAATAATTTTGCTTTATTATAGGGATGCAGAGAGAACAACTCTCTAAAACCAGGGGGGGGGGGCGGGCTATCCTTTGCAATGGGAATAGATCCTTGCTACAAACTCCCATCATCAGTGCCAAAACCCTATGTAGGACCTGCATGAGATTAAAGGCCAGGGAATTTATCACCATATCCCCTCCTGTTCATACGGGCAGAAACCCTGCCCATCTCAGAGGAGAAAATGGAGGATCATAAATCAGCTCCTTTATTCCGTCCCTCTTGCTCATTCATTGAAACCACAATGAAGGGGACTTAAGCCTGGTTTAAGACTGGGTGGAAGCATTGAGCCCACCTGCCTGGTGGCAGGATGGGTTGGCAAAGCCTACTGGAGTGCAAGGCCTGTTACCTCCTGCAGAGGACAGGGCAGAACTCTCTGACAAACGGAGAATGAAAAGTGTTTTGTGGACGCTGGGCTTCCTTCATGCTATCCAGTGCCAGTATGCCAGATCCTTGCTGTGTAAAGACCTCTCTAGGGCCCAGAGAAGACACCATTTTCATGGCCCGTTCAGTATTTCTTCATGCTGAGACGGCTGGCAAGGTGGCCTTGTAGTGCTGGGTGTGTTCATCTGGAAAGACCCTGGCCTAAGCCTCACTAAACACAGTCTCCATTTCTCTATTTGCTGCCTGTTCTTTGATTTCTCCTGCCTCCCTCTCTGATAGGAGGCATCTCATCCCCTTTGCCTCCCCCTGTACTTTAGCCCCCCTCCTGTAGCAGGATGCGCAGCTGCTCATTCCCCATTTGAGGGAATGTGGACTGACTCCCTCTCTCAGATACCCTTCAAAGAGTCCCCTTCATGGAGGCTTCCTGAGATCCCACGAGGACTATCAGATGAGTGAGGCACTCCTTTGCACGTGTTTTTACCTCGCTATGATTGCTCGGGAGCCAGAAATTTAGTGCCACCCACGTCTTTTGCATAAAGGAACTGTAATTCCCTTTGCTGTACTCCCCTCCTTGCTGTGTTTCTGATTATTTTGCCAGTTTAAGACACCATTTTAAAGAAACCCCAGGGAGTGCAGAACATAGGACATTCATCAGTCAACGGCATGCTCTACTGTTCTGGGGCGAGGGGGGAAATATTCTTTCTTCATGAACATGTCAGGTGATCTAAGCTAAAAACCAAGGAATTCCTAAACAAGGAATAGGCAGAGAAGAATTCTAGTATAAATAAATCAACAAATAAATAAGTTTTCTGCCAGCCCAGAATTTCTTGGGTGGGGGATGATTCAATTGCTCATAACTTTCCCCCAGCTGTGAAATCCTCGATGTGTTTTGAATGCCTAAAGCCTTGTTTCTCATGGCCTGAGCAAAGATGGTTTTCAAGGTATGCTCAGAGGGGTTTCTGGGCCATTCAAGGAATCTTCCTGGAAAAGTCACAGCGACACCACTCCCCACGCATGCACATGGTACCAACACTTGTGCTTTTAATCCAGTGCATCCTTCCTTCGGTCCTCATTTGCCACCTCCTCCTTTGTGGGCTGCCTTCCACCTGGCTGTCTTCCTATTTTATTGAGGGAAAGGGAAACCCTTCTGTACGACACTGTCTCCTTTCTCTTCACAGTGCCACACACGTCTTCCAAAGTTCAGCTGGAAAAAACTTGTCACATTTGCTATTTCAGTTGTCATCTGTGTGTTCAAGGTATGTTTCCTGATGATGTCTCTCCACATTCCTTGACGTTTTCACAGGAGATGGGTGTGGGGTGAGGGTTCCTCTTCTCTGAGCACTTCTCACCCACCTCCACCTTATAGAGGTGTCTTCCTCTCTGGAGGTCTAGGAAGCAAGTCCGTATATGTGATTTGAGGCTAATGAAGCACCTGATGGTACTGCAGCAGGGTTCCAGGCTAGGAACAACGCTTTCAAGTCCACCTACCTTTTCACCTGCTTTCTGGTCTCTGTAGCAATACATGGAGGCATGGCCTTTGAGGTACAGTACCTGCCGGGTCTCCCTGAGCAGGAGAGGAACTTTATCCAGAGGGCTCTGGGCCTGGGGATCTGGGCCGGCATTTTCCAAAACAACCTTAAGTGAGGGCAGTTCAAGTTCCCAGCCAAGGCGTAGGCACCAGATCCCTTCCAAACTTCCAAACCCCAAATGAAGGGCTTCAGCACAGCTCCCTCTCCAACACTGAAGGCTGATCTGTGTAGGTATCTGAGTGCATCCTTCAGAGGGAGAGCCTCTCTCAGGCTAGCTTTGTTTTAAAGCCGTTTTGAGAGCATACCAGCCTCAGGCCGACAGGTCTGCGTTTGTGCTTTTGCAACAACCCCTGTCCTTGAACCACGGCAGCTCGCAGCTGCTGTACCGAAGCTCAGGTTTTATGATACACCAGGAGAGACCTTCAGAGGCACCCATCCTGGATTTCAGCCTCTGTGCTGGCACAGCCAAGAATGGAGATCGCATCTAGTAAATTTTAACGAATGGTTAAAAACACAGAGCCCACAGGGGAAGGGAAGCATTCCTCTCCCACATGGGGAACGGAGCCAGTGCACAAAGTCAAAGGCGAAGAGCAGTAGGATAGCAGGGCACCACATCAGCTCTGTCCCTGCTTGTTACCACCTTTTGGGCAGTGGGAGCTGATCGGTGCGGCGACGTTTGGGGGTGTTTATCATCCTCCAGCAATGGAGCAGAGCGCTGGGCAGAACAGGCAGGGCACGCAGCTGCTGTGGTTGCTGACGAACTTTGGGAACGATCGCTGCCTGCTGCCACTGTCAAAACAAACGCAAGACGAGGTAAGAACGAGATAGGTGTGTCGATACCACATCCAGTACAACAGGGCAGGAGATGCGTTTCCAACAAGGCTGTCCCCCGGCTCAGGTGGACATTAGGCAGGCATCAGTAAACAGGTTCCTCGACCACACTATGCACAGCTTTGGGCAGAGATATGGCAGAAGAGCTGCTTGCTCTATCCACGCTACAGAGTCCTAGCTGGGAGATTTTATTTATGAACTGGAAAAAGGTTTTGAAGGATTTTTGTTTTCTCCCCATAAAATAATTATTTTAACCTCTCTGATAATTTTTTAAAGAAAGAGCAGGAGGGCGAGATCTGAGATCCCTGTTCAGTCTGTCTGGAAGCACTGAAATGCAGGTGAACTTCTTTCCCTGTTTCCAGATATCACAAGGCAGCAAGAGTCCTGTGCTGACCTAAGCAAACTCTTCTATCTCAGATGCCTATAAATAGATCTTAGCAATAAAAATAGGTAGTTTTTATAAAACCAGTCTTGAGTGATAGTTTCCAGGGCTTTAACAAAGAAAAATATGAAGCGAAATGAATTTCTGTCTCCTTCTCTCAGAAGCCAAAGCCTGTGTTTTGGGGAGGTTTCAATACAGTTGGCAGGGACATATGCTGTGACAGCTTTTGGTTCCTCTGTGGCCCCTGTTGCAATACAGGCAATCCCAAGGACTTTCCCCATCCCCCCTTCCCCTTCCTACTCTGCATGTCCCCACAGTGTTTCTCAGAGATCAGGCTTACGGCCATTTTCCACATCTCCACAGTGAAAGCCTTTGTCCAGCTGAAGATGGGCTCAGAGACCCCCTTTTTGTCCCTCCTGCTCCTCCACTTGGCATGAAGAGGCTGGAGAATTAGCTGAGGCTCTCACCCCTGATCCTCAATCCCAGCACATCTCATGTCCTGCCCAGTGGTTCTCAGGGCAGCAAAAAAGCAGAATTTCTAGTGCAGAAAAGAAAAACACTTTCCTTTTTTAAATGTCGAGCTCTTCTTTGTCTCTTTGTTGTCTCTTGTGAAAAGCAAAACCCTGATGCGTCTCATTGCTCCCCCTTTGCAGATCTGCTCTGATTTGGCGCATGGAGTTTCCTCCCCCAGACTCAGCTGGACACAGCTAAGGGTGGTGGAAATGCAGGCAAGGAAGAGAGTGGACTCCAGCTGGGACAAAATAACTGCTATTTATGCAGCACCTGTTGAAGCCCGATCTTCACAGTTCACATGATCAGAAGGTGCCTTTACACGGTGTCTGTGGCAATCCACCATGTAGGCACATGTGCCAAGCAGCCATGCAAATGGTCCAACTCGAGGTTAACAGAGCACCAAATCGCGCACCAAGCAATGTCTGCCTGGCTCACATCTGCAGGCTTTAAAGGGGAAAGAGGCCTCTGGGAGGTCTGGGACTTGACTGGCTCGATCTGGTCCTCAGTGAGGGCTAACTGCCAGGAGGGAAAGACAGATATATTCTCCCTGTTGTGTCTAAGAACAGAACATCCTCAGGGGAGCAATTTTACCTCTTTCTTTTTTCTCAATGCTGGCTTATCTAGATCATGTCTGGTAAGGTTCTGAAGCTCAGCAGCCTTGATAGTAAGGACCTCCAAAACACCGTAGCTGTCAGCACAGATCTCAATTCAAAACTTTAAGGGGGGGGGAGATCTAATGATTTCCTTGACTGCCCAGTTAAGCAATTTACCTTGCAGGTGTCTCCTGGAGTGGATGCCACCTGCACACTTGGCAGGTCAGAGCAGCTGCCCACAGGGCAGACAGTGGTGCAGAAGGGATTGTGGTCAAATTCTCTGCTAATGCAAGTGGAAAGCTCCTTCAAAATCTACAGAGCTGGCTCAGCTGACACTCTGGCTTGAAACACCAGAGGATGGCTCTAGATAAGGGTGCAAGTCCTGCTGGTGAATGAGTGGCAGTGTCTTGATCTCTCAGACCGGTCGCTTCCTTTCCTACAACAAATGACTTCTGGGGAGCCACTCCCATAAGAATCCATAGCAGGTGTGTTGCATTTCTTGTGGGGAATGGCTGAGTGTTTGGCTGGGGAGAGAGGGTGAGGACAAAAGTGCCGATACATAAATGGCACATTTATCAAAACCTCACATCCACACTCTGCATCTGTAGTAGAGCAGTCAACCCCTCCTCTGACAAGTAGGCAAGGCAGGCCTAATTTTGACTGCCTGTATAAAAGCTGTGAGTTCTATTTCCACTGGGAGAGCTGAGCTGAGGTGTTTAGTGGGGTCAGGACTGAAAGCAGCCCTGGAATACCTTCCAAAGTAGGAGTAAACCATTCATCATCCTGTATCCTGCCACAGATCTGAGTCATTCCAGAAAGAACTGGGTACTCCCACATTTGGTTCTTCTGGGACTTTGGGGCTAGGAATCTGCCAGGGGCAGACATTGGGATCAGAGGGCAGTTGGTAGAGGAGGCATAGCTCCTCTGAAGCCTGTTCTTCATCAATCTCTACATCTAAGAACACATCACTGATCTCTGATACATTCCTGCCCTCACCTGTGGTGGTTGCCGTAATCCCCCCTCCTGCTGCTGAACTTGGCTCTGTGGACCACAGAGGCGCTCCTAGTGCCTTCAGTATTTCTCCTCAGCAGCAGATGTATTCCTAGCTCTGGTAACATTGGTACTAAGCCTCTCAAACTCTGTGAGAGTCTGTGTAGGTTGCGCTTCGCTGGTTCCTGTTTTGAGATGGTCTGAGTGTCCCGTCAGCCTTTCCCTGCTGCACCCACAGCACAGTTGTTCACGCAGGATAAAAACTGGAGGTGGATGCACGGAGCACGGCAGAGGTGGCAGGGCTGCTGGGGGAAAAGCTCCTCTGCAGGAGTGTGATCTCTTTCCACACGCTGTAGGACAACTCCCACACTAAAGAGGGTTTCAAGTTAGCAGAAATAGGGGAGCAAGGAATTTGGCTTGTCATTATTACTGAGTGAAACCATGGGATTCTTCTGCCACTTTTCTCTCTGTGTGCAGGCAAAGCTTCCATGTGGACTGCAAGGTAACTATCAGGATCTACTTCTTGTGCAAAGGGTGGCATGGTAAAGGAGTTACTGGGACAACCACATATGCAGTCTTTGAGGAAATAATAGCATAAATAAGGAAACAGGTACAGATTATTTACCTTGCCAAAACCAATAAAGACAAGGGTACTCACACCCTGGAGCTGGCTCTCTGCTTACACCTCTACTCTGGGGTCTGTAAATCCACGCTTGCCTTCGTTAACCAGAGTGGGCCTCTCAGTTCTTGTGTGCCAGACCAACACCTAGAGGGAATCATAAATTGTTCAGGGGCTCTGGATGCCGTGGAAATGCTGAGAGCAGCACATCCATTGGGTGGGATCCTCAGCAACCCAGGGCTCGCAGCTGTTTGAAGCACATGATTCAAAGGGGTTGAACCTGGGAGAGACTTCACAGGTGCATGAAACAGTGACAAGGAGGAGGGATCGTTCTGGACTGAAACCCCAGACTCAACCCTCTTCCAATCCTCCTGGATTTTGGAGAAACAATCTGGGCACGAACTGTATGTCTGAGGCTCTTTATTAACACAGAGTGCATAGCACTAACTGTTCCTCGGTGCTCTCTGAGCTTTGCACCTGTGAAGAATTTGGCAGGCTCTGCCCATCTGTCCCAGCACTGTTTGGCACTGACATGTGCCAGCACAGGGCAGGCACAGTGGCAAGTGGAGGAGCATGGCAGGAGGCTGTAAAAGCAGCCAGGACCCAGCAAGGAGAATGTATCTTCAAGGTCTCTTGTCCTACTCACCTTTGTGCAGTTGGCTGCTTTGGGCTCCAGCCCATCCATAGTCACTAGATCCTTCAGCAGACTGGTTTCCTGGTAGCCTCCTTTAACTCCCTCCAGCTTGAAACTGGCCTGAGGCTTCTCCAAAATCAGCTTGATGCTTATAGCAAATCCAGCCATGTCAATAGCAAATGGACGGTTAGGGTCAAAGACAGTTTTCCAGCCCACCACCTTCCCTGCTGGGCTCACTTTTGGGGACTCATATCGCAGCCCCCCAACGAAAGCCACTGGCCAGACTGACACCCTCCTTGTGTAGCGCATCTGTGTGCCAGAAAGAAATAGTGCTGTGAGAATTCAACCCCGCCACGTTTGTCCCAACTCATTAGTGTGTACCATCCTCTGCTTTCATTGGCACCTGTCCTCCCCCGTTGACTTCCCACACAATCGCATGGCTCTAGGCAGCACAAGAGCTTGTTCACCTGTGCTGCTGCTTGAAGAGCTACAGCTGGCAAAGCCGCAAGGCTGTTTTAGCACGTTCTTCTCTGAACGCCACACTCACTGCTCTTCCGTGCCCACGTTCAGTCCTTCAGAAGAAGGAACACCTTTGGTTTTCTGATCTCATCTGAACTTTTATCATTTTTTTGTAAAATTTTATCATTTTTTGTAAATGCCAAACACAACTTCTACCAGGCCTCTAGCTCCGTGTTATCAACTCCTCTCACTCCAACTTCACCCTCATGCAAGTAATCTCCCTCCCTGACTGGTGCATCTTTGTCCTTATATATTGCAAATCCCGGCCCCCCACCCCCTTGTTCTTCCATCCATGGCTACTGCCTAAAAGAGTGGGGGTTTCTTGAAAGTGTCAGAAAGGACCTGGAAAGAAGTAAGAAAGGATGAGCTTAGCAGAGATCTAAAATATTCTGAAAACTGGAAATATGTTCTGATGCATAACTCTGTATTTCAAGTGGTGTAGTACAGTTTGGCTTAAATTGGTGACAAGGGAGTTTACTGAATTTTTGCAAGTTTACAATAGACTTGTCATTTCACAAAATCCAGGTTTCCAGCAGAAGTCTGGGCAGGCTTCTGTGATCTCAGGGGCACAGCCCTGTTGTGGTGGCTGGAACTCAAGAGTACAGAAGAGCAGCCAATGAGAAAAGGTGGATTAGAAAGTCAGTCAACTTTTCTAACATCCTCTACCCACACACCTAAAACAGTGCAGATTTATGCTTTGCCAGAAGTTTGTCTTTGGTGCTTATTTAAACCAGGTCAGCTCTCCTTGAGGAGAGGTATAAATTCTGGAGTATATATCCTATGGCCCCTGGCAAAAGGGGCTCAAGCTGTTGCAGTGGTGTGTGGAGTGGCTATTCCCGTCTGCAGCCTATACCATGGCAGATGTGCTCTTTGCTCTCTCAGCCCTTTAGAGCATGGCTACTGGGTTTGCATAACTATAGCTTTGCATCTTGCCTATATCCAGCTCCCACTGAGTGCAGGGCGGGCGAGGAGGCCTCTAGGCAGCGTGCCAGAGCCCTTGCCTCCCAGCTGATGGTAAAAGTCCACATGGTAGCCCTATCTTAGCGGTCTTTGCAAGTGTACCTGGCCTTAAGAGGCTTTGCAGCTGCATCCTGCTTTTCTGTCCCATGTATTTTTACGGCTCTTACCTCTTCAAAGAGCTCCAGGCTGTAGGTGTTATCATCATCGGCAAAATACACTACCCCTTCCGGTGGTGCGGTGTTGCTGAAGCTGTCCCTCAGCCAGTGCAGCCCCAGGTTCCTCTGCAGTGTCCCCCTCGGGGTGTGGGATGGGATCCAGGACAGCCCCAGCTTCAGACTCTTGGGCGTCTCCACATTGAGGTGGGTGAAGTTGAGCCCTGCCTTCTCGAGCAGGTTGGATACCAGGTTGGTCCTCCGGGGCGAGTCCTCCACCACCACCCAGTGCAGGTTCTGGACATGTAGGAAGGTGTTGGCCAGACGGGTCAGCTCAGCTTTTTGCACTGGGCGGGTGTAGGTAGGGGTGATAACGAAGATGGTCGGCAGGGTGTCTGACCATGGGGGAGGCCTGGAGTACACATAATTCTGGATGACTTTAGGCGTTGCCCCTATGCTTTGCTGCTGCCGAATGCATGATGGGAGGCCTTCTTCTCTCAGTGCAGATGTACCATTGAGGAGAGCTTTAGAGGTCACGTTCTCATCTGTCTCTTCTGGGACAAAAGGAAGGAAGAAGCAGCAAGATGTTAGAGAACTAATCACTGCCAGGCTGCCTCCTCTCCAGGGAGTGCTGGGGACACTTCTGTCTGGAGTCAGTGCTCAGCACATTGGCATCCTCTCCCCAAAGCCAGCCTAAGGTGCATGTTTAACACACTCTTAAGAACAGTTTGTGTGTCTGCTGTAGGCAAACCCTGAGGGGTCCTTCAAGCAAGTTTGTCTTTGTTTAACCCACCCCATGAGAGAGCATCTCCTACTGAGGGTTCGCACCAGCAATCATCACAACCACCAGCACGCTGACAGCGGAACTCTTGCACTTACTTCTCAGCAGGCTGAGGTAGTGGGTGGTTGGGTACTGGTGCCACAAGGTTAGGAGAAGAGCCCATGGCAAGGCAATCAGGAGCGTGGTAAGTAGGTTACGTCTCCTCAGCATGCTGCAGAGAGCTTCCAATGCCCAGGCATCTCTCTACCTTTCAGAGCAGAAAAAAGAGTAAGGCCTCCGAAATATCAGTCACCACAAACATCAGGACAGTAAGTCTAGAGGCCAAATTAATGGACTGAGTTTGGCTTGCTTGGAGGGAAGCATGATAAATGTTGGGCCCTGATCCAGCAAAGCATTTGTCTAAGTTTACAAGGAGCCCCATTAACATTGCAGGCCCAAACCATTGTCCAGCTGCCCTGGCCAATTCCTGTGCTATTGAATAGAAGCTTTTATCTATTTATGTCGCTATAAAGAACCTCCCACTGCCCCATGATGAACCCACTGTCCTTGACTTAGGGTTGTTCATGTTGCTGATTCTGAAGCCAGAGAGGACTGTTAGTTGCCCCCTCTCCGGGGCTGGTATTCATTCCTGAGCTTTGTGGTGACCCTTTAATTTGCTTCTTTTGTAGAATTTTTTTAAAACTGTCTGCAAGATTTGTGTTCCTGCATATGCAAGTGGACAAAACAGAAAATGTCAGGCATCCTCAAGATAGCCAGGATTTCTCTCAGTCCTGGAGTTTTAGTTCATCCTCCTTATGCAGATGCATTGAGGCAATCAGGGATGCATGCTAGGATGCACACCTACTAAGTTTTCCACAAAATCCCTGCCTGCAGTGCTGGTGATGCCTGCTGAAAGTTTAATTATTCCACATCCCTTTCTACTCCTGGCTTGCAATGTTTGGCCACCGCAGCATTTAGTTTAAATCACAGACTTCAGAATACTTTAATTTCTTTCTTAGCATTTCTGTAATGTACATGATCATGATATCTGAGAAATTGCAACATTTAACCTTTGTTTTTGAAACTCCTTCTATAAGTTGAGAGGAGCTAAAAGAAAATAAAGACAAATAAAAGACAAAGGTATCAGGAATAATTGACAACAGGGGGTGGCTTATTTACAGATGGCCCAAGCTACAGTAGTCCTGTGCTTGATTTTTCACAACTGTTGAATACCTTCAGCTCCCAGTAGTTTGTAAGATTAATGAGCAGTCAGTCTGTCTGGAAATCAGATCCTTGGCTTCTTAAGGTAGCCATGCCTTCAACAAAGTACCCAACATTAATGATCAGTTTGGAAAATACAGACTGAAGTATTTGGACGTCTATTGCAGACCACTTGTTCAGGGACATAACTCAGTCCTGTGTAATTCATAGTGTGATGAGATCCCGGTCCTGGCTCACCTGTTTGAAAGACCCTTAACAGCCTGTGTGCAGTAAGTCATACAAGCATGAGACCCCAGAGGCGATTTCTGGAAGTCCAACAGCAAATGGGCTTGCCTAGTGCACATGCTGCCTTCTGTATGGCTCTGGCAGAGTCAGGAACATTTTCCTCCAACATCTAGCTTCTGCTTTGGTCCCCCTCTGCTATGAAATCTCCCAGTACTGTTATTACACACCAGCAACAAAAACAGCGCTCCAGAAAGAGGGATCCACTTCTGCTGCTGGAGAACAGCAGCCCATGGAAACACTGAAGGGTACAGAGCAAAGTTACTTGTTACCATCTGAGGACTTTCTGCTATCACTCCAAGCAGGCTGCCTGGTGTTTGATAGCCGGATTTTATTCCCCTCTCCCTCCTGGTAACATCTGTAATCTGTGTCCTCTGGGATTACCTTTCTGATGCCAAATACTTCTTCTTCCTCCCTACCACAGCGATGCTCATTAGGAGGCTGAAAGGGAGCATAAAACTTTCATTAGCCTCCTGCAGAGAGATTTCTGTTGGGAAACTACAGTCACACGCCCTGGGAACTGGAGAGCTGCTGAACGGCACAGCCCCACCAGGCCCTCTTGCTCTCCTAGGCTGAAGGCAGTTCGAGGGAAGAGAGCGATGGCATCACACCGATACAAAGGATGGAAAGGAGGTTCAAATTGGTTGGCTCTAAATTCCTGCTCTGCCAGGGATTTTCTAGGTGTACTGAAGGCCAGCTGCCCAAAACCAAGGTCCTCAAAGGGACATAGGCACATTTTGTGCAAAGGAAACTGCTTGCCTAGGATTTGCGCCCAGCAGCTCCTCATCTGTCTGAAGAAGAAGGATTGCCTTGCTTTGGCCTTAGAGAATTGTGTGAGACCAGACGACTGGTCCAAAAGGGCTCTGCTTTGCCTTGACAGCAGCCACATGGTACTCCTGGAAGATACCAGGGGATGCTATTCTAAATTCATCCTCTGAGACCTTCTTAAGACCTGTCTTTCATTTTTTTCCCTGACATTTTACCTTGGTGTCCTATTAAAAACAAGGATTATGTGATTGCAGGGTTCATCAGTGCCCCACTGCCACCAATAACTCTCAAACCCATTTCAGCCAAATCTGACAGAAGACTAGCATGTCTCAGCAAGTCTTCTGGCAGGCAAGCAGATACTCACAATCCCTATTAAGGAAATTGCTGCAACGTGAGCTCATTCCTTGTTTGACACCAATAGTACCACACTGGAGCAATCCCTCAAGGGGACGTATCTCTACTGCTCCCCAAACCAACTGTTCATGGCGATAATCTCTAATGCTTCTTACCTCCTCACTCAGGAAACATCGTGGTGCCCATTCCTCTACTTTCAAGTACGGAAAACCGATGAAGAAGTGGGCCAAGGAACCTGTGTGTCTGGGGGCAATGGGAGAGTTTTGGTGATGCCAGCAGGAGCCTTGTGCAGCAAACAAGCAAACAGGCTCTGCATAACTTCATTGCTTGCTGATGGCTGGGTCCAGGGCAGTTACAAGAGTCTCCTTTAGTGCCAAAGGCATAGGTATCTGGTAAGGTCCAGATCTAGGCTGGACGCAGGGCAGGATGGTGTTACCCACACCAGGGGCTGCTTTGCCTCCAGGAAATCCCTACCCTTAGCAGCATAGCAGCACAGAGCAAAGCTTCCCATCAGTCGGGGCCGTGAGAACAGAGCCACCAAAGAAATCCAAGGAGGGCTCTGCGCTGCTTCGTAACGGCAGCAGACACCTAGGTCCACCCAGGCCCTGGCTCAGGGTCATCACGGCTCCTTGCTTCTTCTAGTATGCTTGCAGTTACAAACGTCCCTGCACTAGAGTCAGGCAGCCAGTGTTTTCCACCTTTAATAAAAGGCCTTAATTATACAGGCACAGTTTCTATGCAGTGGGCCTGCCACTGCTGCAAACTCAGGTCGCTTCTGGAGGGAAGGAGAGGAGGAGGCGGCGGTGGCAGCTGTGTTACCAAGAGAGCACAGAGGAGAGCGGATCAGAGTTAGAAGAGCTTTAATGAATTCCCTTTCTAGTTCTTTCTCCTCCTCCTCACAGCCAGCCCTGTTCATGCTTCCCGAACGCTGCAAACAAGTGGAGATGCTGTCTGTGTGTGCAACTCCCCTGGTGCTCCTTGCTCATTTATTTCTACATGCACCTTCTCTCTATTGCTTTTCCAAAGCATGCAAGGCTGAGGAAGTTAAACCCCACATAAAGCACCAGGTCACTTGTGAACCTCACAGAGGAGCTGACTTTAACCCCATTTTCAGAAAATCTGTCTTGGAATACTTTATTTCCTCTTTAAAACATTACCTTCTCTCCCCCACTGCCACCCCCTGCATCCATCATGCTTCTGCTCTTGTCTGTTGCTTTACATTTTTCACCTGCCTTTTCTCAGTCCTTAAGAGTCTCTCTTCTTCCCTGTCTCCAGGACTAGAGGAATCCACTGGCCTACTAATAATTTTAGCCTTTGTCTTCTCTCCTTCCCCACACAAAGGCCCTTTGCATTTTCTTAATGTCTACCCCTCGTGGAATATTTCCCACAAAGTGGTCCATTAAAGCATCAGCCTATCCTTTTGAAAACACAGCATCAAAACCCAGTCACATGTAAATGCCTCTGGGTAGCCTGCTGATGGCCCCAGTGGGGCTTACAGAGGTTTACTGCACATATTTTTACATACTTTTTATAATTAAAAACAAAGTCCCCTAAATGGCTCAGATTAATTGCATGCCTGGCTGGCAGGCATTACTGTGTGTATTCTTGGCACAACCAGCTACCTTCCTTCTGCCTTTAAACCCATTCAGAGTAGATCCTATTAAATGAGATTCAAGAGCAGAAGAAAATTTTGTGATCATCTAAACCCATCTCCAGCGATCATCCCGTAATTCCTGGGTTTAAGCTGTAGAGGGCAGGGACTGTCTCTTAATGTGCTTGTACAGTCCTGCACCGATCCCAATAGGAGGAGCCTTTGGATGTGATTGCAATACAAATATTATTGATTGTAGTCTCTTGCTGGCTCTTGTCCTCCCTTGCTATTTCCCCTGTCCTGCCTATTCCACTTTCTCTTCCCTTTTCTTTTTTTCTCAGTGTCTCTGGCAGCCCTTGTTTGTGCTACACACCCTTAACAACATTAGCTGGATGTTTGATGGATGCCTTCAATATGCTGCCTGTAGCCTTCTTGAGCTGTTTTCCAATTACACATCTCTCTTCTTAATTTCATCCATCAATCTTCTGTTCTCCATTAAAAATAAACAAACACACACACACACAGAGCACAAAGCTGAGTATGGTAGGGACAAAATGTTTCTTGTACTACTGTCACTTCACGCTGCTTCGTCAGACTTCTCAATTCCTGGGACGCAACACCATCCCGTCTCCTTTTAAGCTCATGCGCTGATGCAGGGGGCATGAATCTGAAAGGATTCAGGAGAAGAGAACGAGAGAAGCACATGGGGGGAAGAGCCCAGCCCCAGCCCAGATGCCCCAGATTGATGCTAAAGAGAAGCAAGATCTGGCTGAGGCTTGGAGCATCACATGTGACCGATCCTTTCATCTGCTGTTGACTAATTACCAACAGGGTCCAATTTGTTAGAGGCAGAGCAGCTCAGGTCTTGGGAGAGGGATAAGGATTCCCAGGCTGGAGAACATCCCAGGTGGCTTCACCATTCAGATACAACTTTAAGAGGTCACATATGTGACTTTCTCCCTGAGTTGCAGAATAGTTTGAAAGAACGTATTGGGTGAATGGTAGAGAAAGGTGAAAGTTGGGGAGAGGTCCAGCTGTCTGGGGTTTATAAGGCTGACAAGGGAGTTCAGGTGCCTGCAATTTTCCTAGAGCCCTGTCGAAAATGCTGCTCAATTGATGTCATCTTTGATAACTCAGAAACAGTTAGAATCACGTGGGCTTTGGTAGTTCTGTTCTGAGGTTTCAGTTCTGCCCTCCACCTGCCTGATTCAGCACGAGAAACACACCTTTTGAAAAGTTTGCTCTGCAAGAAAGATGATTTTGCAGCCTCTGGTTCAGGGCAGCCAGCCTGTCTGAGCCAGGCTTACAAGACCCTGAATGTTGGAGCAACCCCAGCCTTAGGACTGTGTGTCTGTAGTCTGAGACACAGACTCTAAAGATCATTACCTTCCCAGAGGGACAAATTTCACAGTTCAAACTGTCACCTGGGAACATCCCACCATCCAGCATAGAGATTTTCTAGGCAAGCACCCAAAGCAAACCAGTCACAGCTGATGGAACCAAAAGCTTCAAGAAACACCCTCTAATCTTGGTTTGTACCATGTTTTGCAAGCCTACCGTTCTGTGCATACCCTGGGAGGAGCAAGGCGTGGAGGGGGAGGAGAGAGGGGTGTGAGGGACAGAACTGAAGCAGAGCTGCTGGCAGGTGCAGATGATCCTTAATTTCATGCCCCGCAACTGTCAGCAGGGTTTTTGGTTTGTTTTGCCTGCGTTTTGCTGCCTCTCTCCATCAGCCCCTAGCCACCTTGAGGAAGTCCATGCAGATTTCATGAGTTCCCTAACTCCCGGTGTGGGAGATGATGATGCTGAAGGCAGAGCAGGGAGCTTTCAATTATTGATGAGAGCGACCTCTCTTTAAACAAGGAATGCATAATTCATGGCAGCGCCAGTATTTGTGGTGATCAGCAACGGCTCTGTCTCTGCTTTGCTGAAATCCACAGGAAGCTGCTGTCCCCTCTCCCTCCATTCCCTCGGGCCCATCAGAGCCTTCAGCCGAAACTTCAATACTGTTTAAAATTGAGACACGCTAAGATGCTGCAGCGCTTCCCTTCACCGGGCAGTCTCCTGCCTGTTCGAGATGTGCAGAATAAAGTGGGAGGATGGATTCAAGGAACCACAGAAGTGGGTGGAATGGGTTATTGCTCTGGGATAAGCAGGGGTAATTACTGTGCAAACACAGCCACAACAGAACATTTCTCAGCAGCAGGGACTCCCCCGACCCCGAGACAGGTCTGCAGGAACGGCATCGAAGTAGGAAAGGACAGGCTAGATCTAAAGGAGAGTGCCCGAGGGTTCCCATCCAGCTGTATTTCTTGTGGGGGTGGGAAACAGAAGAGGAAAAGGGGGGTTTGGTTTTCTGCTCAATAAGTAGCAATTTTCCCCCTAAACTCTGCTGGAACTGGGTGGCTGAAAAGCAAAGGAAAAAAAAAAAAAAGAAGGAAGAGTATTTTTTTCTGGGAAGGGAAATTTTAATGATGGGACAGGGAAGGGAAAGGCTCTTTCCTAAACCCACAACTGGGATCTTGACCTCCCAGTAGCACAGGCAATGCAGGCCACTACGGTCCTGTCTGAAGGTGGAAGGGTGCTCTTCTGCTGGGGATTTTGATCGTCCCTCTGCCGCAGACCTCGTGAATGGCTCTGGGCAAGCAATGCCTGCCATCTGAATGAGGTGAGCACTTCCCTACCACTTGTGGGGACAGAGGGCAAGGCAAAATTAACTGAGCCCCCCGGAGAGACAAAAACCAGAGAACTACAAATAATAAAACAATATGGGGAAGGATGGCCAGGTCCTTCCCCAGAGCAGGAAGAGTGGAGCTACCAGCAGCTGTGGGGTTTCAAGGCTCAGCCCCATCTACGCTCTGTCACTTGGTGTGCGGGCTCCTGTGGGGACAACTTCCCCGGGAAGTGAGTCACTCCCAGTGAAACAGCCGCCCTTCCCAAGCGCCCATGCTTCTTCCTCAGATGTAAAGGAAGGCTTCATCCTCTCCTTGCCAGCTCTGATCCCTTCGCCATATGGGACTGCAGTTACTTCAGCCCAGAAACCAGGCTTGTCCTTGCGGAATGCGCCGTGCATCCCCCCCCGTCCCTCCACCACCTGCATGAACCCGAGTCGAGCATCTTCCTCCAACCTTGGTCCGTAAACAGCTCAGCACAGTGCCTTTACTGAGAGCATCCTTATCCCAGACGTGTGGCTTGTGTCTGAGCAGCATGGAGTGGGGGAGGGTGATGCTTTATACAGGGCTTTGTTCCCAAGTTGAAAAAAAAAGCAAAAAAAAAAAAAACCTACAGAAAACAAAAAAGAAACGTTGATGGAGCTAATTAAATCTGCTGTCTAGGTCCCGTGGGAGCCAATACTTTTGAGATGGTGCGTGGCTCAGCCCGCTATCCCCAGGTAGATCAAGGGTATCCAGGCACTATCTGGGCTATCAGCAGGAACGAAGATAACCCAGTTCGGATATAGACTAGACCTTGAACTTGGCTGCAAAGCCCAGCTATGCAGGGGGCCTTCCAAAGCCTCCAAAAGGCTATTTTTAATCAGCCCAGACCCAAACGTCCTTCACAATTGACCCATGCGACCTGTCACTGCCTCCCCGTCCCCCTGAGCTTTGGCAAGGCTGGGCTGGGACTCAGGGGTACACAGTCCTCTGCCTGTCCCAATTTTCCTGTGCTGCAGAGCCATAATCCAGGAGTGCCAGAAATACCCGGAGGAAGATTGGCAGCTGAGGCCCAAACAGAAGCAGGAGGTACCAGATGTCTCCTGAGAAAGCCAGCTTTCTCCTGAGAGACCTTTCCGCTTGGAGTTACCCTCTCTTGCAAGGGAAGTCGGGGGCTTATTCAAACATCAGCTTCTCTCCCCTGCTGCCAAGCTCTGGCAGAACCGAGGTCCTTTTTAGACGCTGATGACTATTACAGAATAATCATTCCAAACGTATCGGCGTGAATCAGCCCAATATCTNAGCTTTCTTTCTTCCGAGGAGGCAAAATAATTCTGAGGAAGCAAAACCAATACCGGATTGTTCCAAAGTATCTGTACATTTCATCCAGAGCTTTCCCTACTGAGTTAAGAGCTGATGCCTGTTCAGTGGGAGTGGGAGCTGTCATTTTACAGGTTTCTTACAAAAGCAGAAAGGAAGAACCCATAGTATTTGCTTCCAGAACATTTTCAAAGACAGAGAAGACTTACTTTTTCAGAGAAAAAAGCATTAGGCATTATTTGATGGATAATTACATTTCACAGGTGCTTGTTTGGGGAAAAAAAAAAAAATCACATTGATCACAAGCTCCTTGTAAAGATCTGGGGCCCAAAGGCCAATGCTGTTCCTCTGGTAGCAGCCAGGGTGGAGAGATGGGCTTTGATCTTAGCTATGTGTCAATATGACATCAAATGCAGACCTCCAGAGGAACATGCTATCACTAATGCACACTCTTGATTGATTTAGACAGCTTGTTTTCCTCCTACTTTCAAAGTCAATGTAGAAATGCTCTTCCCTGCTGGACTTCCCAGTCACTCCTAGGGAGGGCAAAAGAAACCAAAGGAGAAGCTGCTCTGGCTGAAATCACACTGCAAATGAGTGGAACAGCAATTATGCCATTTAAGACACAGACATAGCTAAAGATGTCTACTGTCTTCCCCAATCCTGAGGAAATACTGACATTTTAATGGCTACACGTGTGCGTTGGCACCGTGAAGAATCAGAGTCCAGGTCCCTTATTGCACGGAAACAACTGTGGGCAGAGGGTGCGTGCAGTGTATGGGCAACAATCCTCCGGAGTTTTTATTTGGGAATGCTGGCTGAACTATGCAATCAATAAAAGCCTCATGCAAACAACAAATTTGGGCAGAACGTTTCCGTGGGTGGCCGCTCCATAGATTAACAGAGAGAGAGGACGCTGGCCAGCACTGATGAGTTGCCTCCACATCATGCAGGTGTTGGTTGAGAAGTGGAAAGAGGAGAAACACCACTTTGGTCTCCCTGATGGACATTTTTGCTGTTGCAGCTCTCTGAGCTGTGTAAAATATGCTCACTCCATAACAAGCTGAGATGGTCCAAAATGCTAATTCTGAGTTCTTCCTCCGAATAAATCATCAGCACTCATTAGATTTGCCACTTGCTGTGCGGCATCCAAGTGTCATGCAGACACTTTTAAAAACAAATGTAGAATTGAGAAATAAAGTGGTGCCTAGAGAATTGTCTTTTGCAATAGATATACGCTATGGTCCGCTGCTTGATTTGTACCTTAAATGCCACAGCTGATCTGTATAGCTTGGGCTTGATTAAAAGAAACACCAGAATGAAAATTAGAGAGTCAGAAGACTACAGTGTTTATTCTCCTGCCTGCTGCATGTGAAATGAAAAGGGAGGAAGGAAGCAAAGGAAAGAAGGGGCAGGAAGGCGATGGCCAGTGCCCTGCTGAGGCTGTCCTGCTGTCCTTCCCTGTCCTCACAGGTAAGCTGTTGACTCTGGACCACAGGCAGGCCACATCCAAATTAGGTGCCAGGACATCTGAGATCAAGAGACCCATATGCAATTCCCACCTTCTGGGAATGGCAGGGGAGCAGTCAGTGCAATAGATGAAATATCTCAGGCACTGGCAATAGCTGCCACATGATAACCCTACATCATGATAGAAATAAGTTTTTCTTTGTAGGAGAAGTATGCAGTGGATGCATTGGAGCAAAGGGATAGAGCTGAGGACTAGAAAAAGCCAAATGCCCCTTTCTGACAACAGTCCAGCCCTACCAGGAAGAAAAGGTGTAGGTTTTGGTTTCTGGTTTTCCATGTCTCGCATGCTAAAACGGAAGAGGCTTGTCTGTTGGGAAACCAAGGAAGGCTGTGAGGGAATTGAGGGCAGACGAGCTCAGAGCACAAGAAACAAGCTGCTCTCTCTGAAGAGTGCATAGGGCTTGCTTGTATAGGGCTTGCTCTCAGCTGTGGTCCTTGACTGCACATGAAAGTAACCTGGGCTGAAAGTGGTCTTTGCACGCGGTGTCTATAAACCGCCTCTTGGGAGGAAGGTCAGACTATGCTGTATTGTACTCGTGGGCTTACCTGTGAATAAGTCTGTGCTTCAGGCTGCTCAAGACCTGGATGCAATAAGGGGTTGATGCTACCCTCCAAGCTGGTAAGTTGTCTGCTCTGTCTGTCCCTTGAGCTTGGAGTGTGATCTTCGCCCAGACACCAGCAAGAAAATACTGGGAGATGCCTCTCCTCAGCTCTTACATCTCTGCACCCAGGGCTGCTGGGGAGTGCTGTCCTTCCTACCCCACTTCCACATGCATGGGCTGCCGGCTGGCCTTGAGCAGAACAACCGAGGAACAGATACTTCTGGTTGGAGGGCAAAGATGAACTGGGCTTTTTTTGAACCCTTCTCTGCACTTTGAGAGCCCTTTTGAGCTCACTTCAAAGGCAGATCAGGTTGGCCTGAAACATCAGGGCAGACAAAGAGCAGTCTCTCCTTGAAATGGGCTCCTGCTGTAAATCTTAGAGGTGGATCTGAATCTCTCCTGATTCTGGGAATGTATCTGACTCTCGTGTTGGGAGGTGGAAAGCACCCTCTGGTTATCGAAAAGCTTTCTGAGCTTTGGGTCAGTGCATAGTCTCCCCACAGACAGCAATGCTGGAAAAAGTGGCAGCTGCAGAACTAGAAACTGGATCTCTAGAAACTCATGAATCTCTTAAAACAGGGATCTGATTTGTCCTTGCTGGACAATGATCTCCCACTCCTGGAGCACACTTCTGGTTGCTCTTTGCAGTCTTTGTCCTTAACCAGATTCTGTATATTATGTGACTGGTGAACAGACTTTTCTCTTTTTCTGCAGTAAAGTCTCCGTCTTCACCTTATTAACTCTCTCCCAGCAAAAGCATGCTGGGTGTTACCCAAATTGGGCTAACCTTAGGATGATGTTACTAAGGTTGATCCTACCCTCTTCCTTCCCAAACCCTCGCAAGCGTGCACGCACCCTGCATCTCTGGCTGGTGCCTGGCATGCTAGTCAACGCTCGTCTTGTGTGTCCTCAGCGTGACAGACACCTTGGTGTTTCTGAGCTATAGCAGGACAAGGCCAAAAGCAGTTCTCTGTGAAGACATTTGTGGAGGTCAACAAGACAAGTGAGGCATTCCCGGCTTCCCACATGCACATGTGAACTACTTCCATCCCTTACCAGCTCTGCAAAAATACCCCAGAAGGGCCAGCAACAGCTCCTAGGCAGGGGAAACATCCCAAATCCTCCTGGGGAGGAATAAGGAAGAAACCGGCTTCGTGGTTCTTCTGCTGTAACTAATTTCTAGGCCATTTGTGTTTGTCCTGATGCTCAGGTCAGGACCCTTGTTGGGGTTAGGAGAGAAACACCTAGTATCAGATTTTAGCTGACTGGTAAGTGCGGTGCAGAAGGGAGTACAGAAGAGCAGAAATCACACCTAATGACTATTTTGCGCCAGTGTTTAACAGCTACAGGACTTGGTTTGACTTCCAGCTGAAGGCTGAGGCTCCAGGGAGCTACAAATCCAAGTGTGGCTTGGCTTGCTGGACTATGAACAAAACTTGCTGATGGTAGCTTATCTAGCACTGAATGGGAGCAGGTGCTGACAGGAGAGTCACAAGGGTCCTCTGCAGCACCTCCAGAAGAGGCTGCTAGGTGGGATGAAGTGTGCAAGCTAATGTGACTGGGAGCACAAGTGGGGACACTGGTCATGATACATGAACGGTAGTGGATTTGTTGTCAAGAGGGTGATAAGAGAAGGAAGCACCATACATGAAGGCTCGTGGAGGTGGTAAGAGCAATTTTTAATTACCCTTTCCCAAAGACTCCTTTGGGGTAAACTATATTCACCCACAAAAGTCTTCTTAGCACAGAGGTCAGCAGTGATGACTGGATCTTAGCAAAATGCTTAGCAGTGTCCTGTGCCTTCCCTTGAAATGGAGCTGCTGATGCCTATTAAGAGGTTTGTTATGGTTTCCTTAATGCTCCAAGCGTCCTGTTCTAACATAGAAGTTAGAAACATAATTTCTGCTGTAAAGAAAGCGCCTCTTATAATTTGATAATGTGCTGCCAAGCGCTGTAGGTTTGAGGAAAACAGGAAACAGTGTGAGAGTTGCTAACCAGAACGGGAAACGCACTGGGATTACTAGAGGAGCTATGGCAAAGCCTATAGGCTGCTACAGCGCAAGAGGTACTGGTATCCCATGGTGGAGGGGAGACATGCGAGTGAAGGCAGAGCAGGGGGCTGGATTGGAGAGGGCACCTGAAATACCTAGTCGTTGACAAAACAGAGGCTGCAAGAGGTTGATGGGAGTAGGATGGAGGAGGCGGTTCCAAGGGGAAAAAAAAACCCAAAACGGGGAGGGGGAGAAATGCTGGCCAGGCTGAGATCTGCCACTCGATAGCACTTGCCAAAACACAAATAATTTCTCCTTCCTAAAGATCTGCCAGGGGACATCTCAGCTACCTGGAGTCAGTGGTTAACACCCCTACCTCCTTTCCTATAGCTCCACAGAGATAAGGAGCTGGCACGCCTGTCTGAGGGAGGAAAGAAACTTGCTGCGGACCTTGCGAGCAGTAGGATTTGCCAGCTTGCCTCTGACTGCCCAGCCCAGCCCTGAGATACAGCTCAGCCAGCCTCCTGTTTGACTTCGGCAGATGCTGCCTGTGGGCTTTGTAGAGGTGCACAGGGATAATCAGGATTTGGTTTCTGTTTGCTTGCTAATTTGAGCCCTTGCTGTGAGTTTTGGATGTTTCTGAGGATTCTGTATTAGCTTTAATGATTAAAAAATTATTTCAATGCTTAGCGAAGAAGATGCATGATCTATCATTGAAGCCGCTTAGCAACAGGACTCATTAAGACACGTATTAGTACAGAAAGATACCCTTGCCCCGGCGTCCTCCTGGAATGACTATCCACTCATCTAAACAAGATAAAGGTCTTTGCTGGCCTCCTCCGAGGCGAGAGGATAAAGCACTCAACTGTGAAACACGATTTCTTCGTTCTCTTTCTGGCTTCAACTATGCATAAGTATGTGGATCTGGGCAAATCATTTCACCTGCTTCAGTACCTCAGTTCCCCACAGGTAAGATAAGCACAACAATGTATAAGCACTCTGGGGAAATAACTTTCAAGTGCCTACTCTCATTAGAGAAAAAACAACCCTTGCAGTGAATAAAAAGTGTCTCAGACCCTTGACAGTAGTTTATACTAACCACACGGTTCGCGTTGCCTTCCTGAAGCCCGACATACAGTTGGCTAATTATAGGGGAGAAAAAAGATCTTCTCCTAGCCCCTTACCACCTGATGGTAGCCAAGTAGAGATGTTAAAAACTTGTTATCTGGCTCAAAAAAATTAATTTTGGGCAAATCCTGGTGAAATATTCTGGTTATCCTTCAAGGAGAAAGAGGGCCTGCCAGTTCTGGGGCGGGATCTAATTTTGCTCACAGGAACAGTGTTAAATACCATGTCTGAGAGGAGAACAGTAATACTTCGTGTGGTTTATTCCTGGAGTCATTCACTGAATCTCTCAGGCAGCACCATTCTCCTTATGAGGAGAAACTGAAGCAGGGTGGAGGAAGCAGGTATAAAAAGAGATATTTCGGTCCACGGAAAAAAGAGCCAAAGCTTTCCTGGCTCTTGGGCTTGCATGCAGGACATTGAACTTCATACCTGGATGCACAAGCTTTGGGCAGACCTTAGTGTGGGGTGGGGGTAAGGAAGGCGTAGATGAAAGGAAGGTGAGGGAAGAAAAATGAATGTAGGTGAGATACTAAGGTATGACTGAAAGTGGTTCCTGAGGGAGGGAGAGGGAACGGGAGAAGAGATGAGGTTAATGGGAATGAGAGAGTGGGAGAAAGGAGAAGGAGGAATGAACAAGGGTGAGGAAGCACAAGACCAAGTGGGACAGCAAGCAGGAGGCACAAAGCATCTGGGCTCTCTGTGAAGAGATTGCCTATTTTGCTTCTGCCTTTTTTTGTGTGCGATTTTGCCTTAAAATTGCAGGAATGTGGCAGCACAGCACTGGCGCTCTGATTTATTAATTCCATCCCGTCCCACCAGCCCATAAAACAAAAGCATCTGTGTTTGCTCAAGAGGAGCACATGAAGGGCCTCATTCACGTCAGAGGTGGAGAGGGAAGCTGGCAGATACAGGAAAGTCATCGGTGCCTCCTTCCTTTCCACCGTTGCGTGGCTCTGGGCTGGGGGAAGGGCCGTGAGAGGGAATGACACAGGGGATGGGGTATCAGGAGGGAGAAAGCTCACCTTGGCGATCTGTGTGGGAGAAAGTGGAGGGGAGGACGCAACAAACGCGCTAGGCTGGACCACATCCAGTGAGGAAGGCACCCCAGCCCAGCGGAGAGGACAAGATCCCTTGCTGCCACCCAGGCTCACCCAGCACCGGTCTCTGAGGTGGCACTTTGCGCAGTTTTGCCCCGACGCACGGCAGTCCTATTGCTGTGGTCACAGCCAGGGCTTTCACAGAGCCCAGCACTGTTGCCTGACCTGTAGCTATGGACATAACCATAATAATTCAATCTGCCAGTCAGAGGAGAAATATTCCCTTACAGCTGTTTTTTTAGCATGCTTTTGGAATGTGGAAGTCTCAGGGAGAGATGAATCCTAACTATCTTAATTTAATGACTGGGGCATGAGGGGGGAGAGAAGCCAGCAACCTCTGCTCCTGCCAGGTAAGGATCGACTGTGCTCTTGCTAGCAAGAGGTACTGGGAGATTTTAGTCGGTCACAGAGGACCTTGCTAAAACCGCATCTCTACCCCTGCCCTTAGAGACAGCGGCCTTAGGATCCAGGCTGCCCTGCAGTGCCGCACAGGGAGCATCACCTCAGGGGAAGCAGGGTCTGCAAGCTGCTGCTGCTGCCTGCCTGGTCCTTGGCTTTTCCTCCAAGTTCTCCCACACAAGGGCTGCTGAGGAGCAATCCTGCTTTGCTAGCAAAACGCAGTTCCCATGTGCCCTGTACTCCCACACACAAACCCACCGTGAACTTACAGAACGAGGCAACGTTGCTGCTCTAAAATTTTTTATCCAGAGCTGAGATCATCTGACTGCTAACCCTGTTCAACTCTAAGTAATCCCAGCACTTTGCTTGGCTAGAGGCTGACTGTACTGGAAATAAATGCCCTTGCTCTCATTGCCAAGGGGGAGCATCCAAAGAATAGGACAATACAATTTTCTTTTGTAACGCAGCAGTATTCATAAACCAGCACCACGCAAAGTTGCCAGGATGCTGGCAGTCTATTAAAATCAACAGCACAGGCAGGGGAAACGGCAGCGTAAGCACCACTGGACCAGCTCAAATCTCATCAGAACTTAACCTGAACCTGCTCCAGCTGACAGAAACCAAACCTACGAGAGCTAAGTGTCAGCACACAGGCTGCAAAACACATATTTTTTGCTTCTGCATGGAAATGAAAATATGCCCCAGTGATCTTCACTCGAACATGTCTGTCTCCGTTTGTCCTTTGTCTCTTACGTTGATCGATGTTGTGGGTTTCGGAAGGTACAAGAAATCCTATGCTAGACAATTGTGAGAGATTGAAGCCTGAAGATTTAGATCTATTTCAAATGGACTGTCCTGTCTAGTGATGAATGATCTATTATCCATCAAAATGTCTCCGATTTTCCTGAATCCTACACTCAGCACCAGCAGCATCTTGTAGCAGCGAGTGCCATATGCCACTATGCACAGCATGTGAAAATACTTACTTTTATCGTCAAATTGCTACCTTTCACATTTTCCTGAACACGATCCAGTTCCTCTACTAAGAAAAGCCATGTAGAGAAGCATTCATTCTCCCTTTTCTATGTTGTTGATTGCTTTGTTTTTCACCCCAATGTCCCTCCTCGTTTGTCTCCCTGAGCTAACTAGCCCCATCTTAACGAATCTCTCTATGTGCATCAGGCGTTAGTGGGATTACCTGCTCAGAGGAGGGATGAACAGCAAACAAAATCTAAAGGTCCCTGTGCTGCAGCTGTGGACCCCAGTTCTGTGTCACAGCCCTGGGAAGCCGTGTCTCCTGAGGAAACTTAGCTCACATTTTATAAATCTGAGGAATTTGTGGAGTGCAATGTCTTATCCATCTGAGGGAGAAGGATCTCAGACAGCCCCCCCCACTGCGTGGCAGAGGAAGCCAACCAGGCAGTTGACTGAACACTTGGGAACATTGGCAAAGTAGATAACTTTGAGCTCTTAAGGAAAGACCTTCGGGAGTGCTAATGTCACTTGAGAGTGAGCTAGAAGAGACTTCAAGCTCTTAATTATGAGCCTGCACAGCTTAAAACAGCATGAAAGGATAAACGACCAAGTTTTTAGAAGCGTGCTCGCCACGGGTCGGGTTGCAGTTTGGAGACATACCCCGGCCTGGAGGAATCGGTAGGGTCTGACCGCTGTCCCTTTCAAAGAGCGGGCTTTAGGCACTCGCGCCTGCGCCCGACAGGAGGGTGTCGGTAGCCGCAGATCTCATCCGCGTGCTGTATTTATTGGTCTCTTACGGTACCGGTAGGTTTTAAATCGCAGTCCTATTAGGCTGAGCTGCTTCCCAGCAAGTGCTTCTCAGAGATGCAGGGACCTTGCCTGGGAGACAGATGATCTGGGGCTGTCTCAGCTCTGACGCTATCAGCTGCAGTGTCTCCCTTGTAAAGTGGGGGTAGTCATCCTGACAAACAGCTCTGTATGTGGGCAGGGAGTGCTCTTAATCACGTATGCGGAGTACTTTGAGATCTCGGGATGGGAAGCGGTGCAGACGAGCATAATGCTTATTATTAGACAGAAAGGCCAGGAGCAAAAAGGGTAGAGCGCTGCTAGACTTCTCCAGGGCCCTGCAAGCGTGTGGGACCCGGCTTCCAGTCTGGCTTATTACCACCTTTTTAGGCTTCTTCTTTTATTAGGAACAATTAAGTACAAGGAGGAAGGGGACAGATATCATCTTTCCTGTGTACATCCTGCAGAATAATTGCAGAGCTTTCCCAGAGCAATTTTGCATGCTAAGTAAAGGGCATCTTTGGAGCCTATCAAATACCTTATCCCTCGTAGGCATACATACGAAGGCTTGCAGCATACGTCAGGAGATCTCTTTATTGCTCCTAAATATTGGGAATAGGAGAGACAATTGAGAGTGCTGAAAAGGAGGAAGAAGAGGCCTTGGAAGAAGCTCTGGGGAATGGATGGGGTTGTGAGGTGGCTCCTCACGGCTGGGACAGCAACATTGCCTCCTGAGGCATCGGTGGGAAGCTGGAGGTGACTGTGCCTGCAGCACCAGCACCCCAAGGGAGAGGGGCAGCGGGGGGGCTAGAGCTATGAAGGCACTGAGAAACAGGGGTCTGTGCAGGGCAGTGCTGCTGGCAGGTGATTACCGTGGTGAAGAGGGGAAGAAAGCCATCCGCGGGTACGGCTGGAGTGAATCCACTCCAGGCTCCTGCCAGCAGGCTGCCTGCTAGGTACGACTTTGCTCTCAGATACTAAGGACATCTCCTGGCCTGCTGCTGAAGCAGAGAGAAAAGTTGCCTGCCAGAAAGCACCAGGCAAGAAGGAAGGATGCTGGGTACACAGGAGACACAGCCTTGAGCTGTCCAGTACCACCTTGGATGCTCTGCAGGGAAGATGCCGTTAGAGGACACAAGCACTAGTCACAAAGACGTTCCCAAACGATGGAAAGAATGTGAATTTAAGGGCTGTACATTGTGGAAGTAAATTCTCTCTTGCATACATTTAGCTGCTCTGTAGCTCTGTACAGCTCCCTAGGCAACAGTCTTCCCAAACGACACCGTAACAAAGCCCAAAGGTGCGGGAGCCTTGTTCGTTAAAAATCCTTGCTGTGGGAGCAAGTGTCCTCAGCCCAACTGCTTTACTTTCTATCCCGTGGCTGCCAAGTGTCTTGCAAGTCAGGCTGAGGCCCTTCACCGTAAAGGTGGCTGCATCTCAGCTGTGCTCTGTGTCAGCTGGCTGAATTGCTTTGGGATTGCAAGGTTGCCTAAACGGTTTATCAATTATTGTAATTATTATTACTACCCTGAAAATGTCAAAGAAGCCAAGAGCTTTAAATTGATCTCATGCGATTCCTGAAATACCTGATACTACGCATTTGCTGCTCAGCACATCTACCTCTGTACATAAACTCGGTGCAGACTGAAGTGCCCTGAAAGCAATACCGAAGTTGCTCCCAGGAGGGAGGGAGAGGAGGAATCACAGCCACTGGGCTCCTGGCCTCATGCCGGGCCGGCACGGCGTGCACTTGGCCACTGGCACTCACGTACGGTCCATATCCCAGGCGTGCCCGCTAACAGATAGCTTCCAGGAAACCATGGAGCAAGCACCGACCAAATGCGATCCCGGCCCCTGCATCCTGCTTCAAGGCACGGAGAGAAGGGGATTGGCGGCATGCGTGGCTGCAAGCAGATGTGACACAGGCTGTCACATGCAGCTCTGCCAGTGGCCCCCTCCTGCCCTGTAACCCTCTCTATTACCCGAGACTGGTCTCCCCATTGTCTCCTACCAAGGTATCTCATTTTGGAGTAACAATGGCCTCCCTTTTGCGAGGATCCCGTCCTGCTGCCTCTGTGCACCCGTCTTCCAACTCGCTATACGGTCCCCGTTCCTAGCCCTGTCTGAGGCTGTTTAGTGGTCCAGGGGTGCAAGGCATGAACCTCGCCATCCATTTTTCCCTTTTTGCACCAGATGAGATTTAAGCCTGAGCAGAAGTGGATGATCAGACTCGTGCGTACCCTGCTATGCTCTCTGCATACGTGCTTTGCACAAGGAGGCCTCTGGGTCCAGGAAAGGAGCTGAAAGCACCTGCAGAGGCCGCGTCGTTCATGCTCCCCCACTCACTCGCTGAGCTGTGCGGGCTTCAAGTTGCCGGATGGGTATTTATTGCTTGTCATTATTGCTCTGCTACAGAGATGTTTGGTGCTGCCCCGCTGATCCGAACAACCCTTCTCCCAAGCGTGCACAGAAATTGCCCCTTGGCAGGTTTGCTTAAGGAGTTACTGAAGAACCAGCTGCTTCTCTCCAGGTTTGCAGCACCTGGGGGGTTCTCCCTCTCACGCACTAGCTGCTGAGCCTACCCCTCCTCTCCTGTCCCTGAGCTGGGCAAGCAAGTGGCAGGGGCAGGAGGGCAAAAAAAAGAAAAAAAAAAAAAGTACTTTCCTAGGAACATCCACCCCAAACTCTGCTCCAGAAAACCAGCAAGCACATCCCCTCGGCAGCCAGGTGCCAGGCAGGGGTGAAAAGGGACAGGGACCTTCCTCTCCCAGCCCACCTCTGCAGAGCTCCTCGCGGGGGATGCCCACCCGGGGTGGGCTGCCACGGGGGCTGCGTGTGGTTGCACACACAAACCTCGTCGCCCTTCTGTACTTCGGCTTGTCCGGTGTCTGTCACGAAGAGGAGCAATAAAACCTCTCGGGGAGG